>JASANE010010328.1:0-17229 GCA_030248225.1 Trileptium ribeirensis
TGCAATAAGAAAAGATAGGCGTTAGGGAGAGTCGACAAAACGTCAGCAAAAGAACGAACCAAAGGACGCCAGCGCGTCCCGGGCCGATCGCCCAGGGCCCGAGTGGTGCAAACGACCACATTAGGTAGGAAACAAGGCTAATTTAGCCTTTGGATAGGTGTAGTCCGACAGAAATGGACTCGCCGCATCGCCCAAAACCCAACATCAATCAAAGAGAAAACAACTGGCTATCAAGGTCGAAGGAAAACCACCTGGCTAGAGGATTGCCCCGCTAATTGTTCAAAAGGACGCCTCGCGCCGCGTTGCAACCATGACCGTGTCCCGTCGGCTCGAATTAAAGGAAACTGTTCCGTTTTTCCTCTTCTTTCGCCCCCCCCCAGTCTTCGTCGTTCGGTCAGCCGTACGTTTAGGTAGAAACTGTCGTCAAACACAATGGTATGAAAGCATTTATAGGCACTACTGCAAGAATACCCGGAGAATAGACGATCGGACGCCCCTCGTCAAATGTAATAGGCAATGTTGTCTTGAGCAGTGTTCCGACCATGCTGTAGAGCTCGCGTAGTTAGTCCCGAATGTCGTTTTCCGCCCGCCCCGCTTAAGTATTCGTCGCCCAGCGCGACCTGCATTGAGGAGCGTTTCCTGAAGCACTCTAGGGCCCCTGCTTAGTGCACCGCATAGCTGAGTAGTTCGCTAACATTGAGTCGAAGCAGGGATAACCGACCCTAGTTCGCAACGTGGCGAATGTCTGTACGCTCCAACCCTGATCTGTTCTCTCCCCGCTCATTGCCCGTGATTGACTAAATCGACGTGACCTCTGCGAGCTCCTGCGAAACTCCCCTAAGGCGAGTTACTTCGGCCGTTCCGGCGGACTTACGGAAACACTCGTCCCAACGCTAAACATTAATCTTGTAAATAAACGTTACCTTTTGAAATTCCGAGTCCAGTTTTATTCACTACCGAGACGATAGGAAGCTTTCTTGTTTGGTTTGTCCGCTCGGACGAGCAGGCACTGCCCGTCATGGCTTGTGGGCGAGAATGCCACAAGCACTGGCGAGCAGAGCCTTCTGTCACTGTTGTTTACGCTCTAAGGAAATACCCGGATAACACGAGCAAAACTTTATTAATGTAAGATCGATACTCAAAATTTGTCAGGAACACAGCCGATTTAAATGAGCTAAACTCTTCACTGGTCAAAGTACCAGTACGCTTACTTAGAATTTGCTGATAAGCGCAGGCCACGCCATTGATAATCCGACATTAAAACACTCAGGGCCCGTCGGAACCCTGTGGGGGCCACATAGGTCAATGCTCTAACACGGAGCATACCAGGATTTTTCTAGGCAGGTCATCTTGAGCTTCAAATTTCTAGGAACATTTTCACACTTTATTTTAACTCTTATCACACTGAAATAGAACTAAACAACTTCCGATGAGTCTAAGATAGGGAATAGCGGCTAAGCTCCATGACCTGCGAGCAGGTGTCGGTGCTAGCCTCCCTGGGGGACCTCAGAAATCATACCTGATACTAGACACGTGCGCAACCCTTCGGGCGGGGTCCGAACACACCCCGTGAAGCGCGCCTGCGGCCTGCTAAGCTGCGTAACTTCTTGGGTCTGACCAAGAATAGGATTAAAATTTAGTATGCATGGTCCACCCTTGAGGTTACGATAGCCGGGGTCGTATGGGCATGGTGTTAGGAAGTTGCGCCATGCAGCTGCGTCACCGGTTATTACACCTATACAGGCTAGAGCAATACAATTTAGTGCTGGGCGACAACCGGCTTTGAAGTCTATCATTAAACATTGACGTATATTGGTTAAATAATAAATGTATGCGTCTTATATGCCGAAGCAAAGGTTCAACTGGCTTACTCCCTGACACCTTTAGGACCCGATACCACCTCCTGCTCGCCCGCCCCAGCCGGCCCCGGATACTCCCCATTAGACCACGGAGCGTCACATTGAATGATGTATGTTATACGGTTAAATATGATTGTTACGATGTTACTAGATGGTACAACATCCTTGCATGTTAGCTATATACGATAGTATATATACAGCAAAATGTTCCTCTAGTGTGGTTTGATTCACTTGTTATACAGTAGTAAAGTTATAAACCACAGACGGTTGAGCGACAGCCCGTAACTGCTGACAAACTCCTTTCATGACTGTCAACCGCAGGAAATTGTTAACGGCCGGCTGACGGGTTTCTCGACCGTTGTCCTATCCTTTGCAAGAGTAACTAAATCCGTCAAATCAACAAGGGACCTCCTGAAATTATTGCTTGTTGGCCGAAAACGACTACATCATTACATAGATCGTTGAGTATAAAAACATTATCCGGTTTCATACTCGTATACGAAATTTTTATAATGTACTTTTGCTGTTATTAATTGGGATTTTAAATAATATACACACATTTGACTTCAATCTATAAAAATTGGAACATATTGTTGATTTCTTCGGCATTTTAAATTACCAAGTTACTTAATAAAAGATGGAATCGCAGGAAATAAAGCTGTTGTTAAAATCAAAACTAATATATCGTTTAGCCCGACTTTTTCCTCAAATTTTCCAAAATCAAACGCTTATATCGTCGCCTATTTCACAAGGCAAACAATCGGATAAAAGGCTCGAATATATAATAGAAATGGATGAAAATGCAATTAATTGTTGTGCAATTGTGTCTGATATTACCAAAGCGAAATCGATTTCGCCATAAAACTGTTTAAAGATTGAAGATTTAGAAAAAACATTTTAAAGAGTCCTTTGCTATCAACTAATTCGAATTGAAGAATCGAATTGGCAAAAGCCAATTTACCACAAAACTACAAAAGGAAAGCACAATAACAATAATAATCCATGCTGTTCTTGGTGAAAATCCTAGATAATGTTCTTGGTTGCATATGTTTGGTATTTAATTGACACAAGAAACCAGCAACATCGGCGAGTTGAAATATAGAGAGCCGAATAAAACTGTTAACTACCATGCACTGAAAACTGAGATGGTCCGCTTTTGATATATCGTAAAAATTTGCACTGGCAACGTGATATCTGATTGACAAAGATGGGGGTAGGATATTAAAAAAATTAGTTTAAAAACCAGTGGTTACAAAGCGGTAGTTCCCTTCCTGACTCGAAATGCAAACAAGTATATTGTTGATAGCATAATAAAGTTAGAATTTCGAAGCTAGAATTATAATTGGTTTTAAGATGTCTTTATTGTATGACCGAATAAATAAAAAATAATTTCTTTTTATTATAGATCTTATACCAAAATTAATTCAAAATTAAAAGTTTGAAATGTCCAAATCAAGTGTGCGTTTTGCTTTCAATCTGTCCTAGCTACCAATGTTAAACACTAATTTTGACGAAGAAAAGTTTGATATAGTCCTACTAATGCTGACAAACCTATGCGTGAACACAGCTATAGAAATATAGAGTTTTATGATTGCTTCAATAAAAAGCAATAAAACATTAAAATACCGCAAAAGCTGTTGCTTTTTCTTCTAATCTAATAGTGTAGCTAAAAATAGTATAGCCAAGCGTGGCCATAGGCGCGGGAACGATTTTGGGTTAGGGTGGCACGCTGTGTTTTAACAGTACTTTGTTCGTCAACAGGCTAAAATACGTGTAAAAAGGAGAAGCAAATTTGCAGTTACGCAGCGACCATGATCAATTTTGGGGGTTAAAATTATTTTGATGTAACGTTATTGAAAAAACAAAGTTATGCAATGGGTACGGTAGTGTTTCGTGAGCGTGTCAGTGAGCCAAAGCTTTTGCAAAATTTGTTTAGATAAAAACTCTGAGTCGAATTCAAAGGGCGAAACGGCTTTCGCCGTCGGGAAATCACTGCCCTCCGCACTCGTTCTTGCAACCCTGAGCGCGGCAGCAGAAAAGTAAGCTTCGACTGAAGCTGATGAAGTGAATTTGAGTTTTGATTTTCTTAAGAGTTCTCAATATTGCATCAAATGGTGTTCTTAGAGGTTTATAGTGATTTCAAAATGCCAAATTTTTACCTCCAAAAATTGGTTCTGTCTCAAAGTTCTGTTAACAGTGTTGCGGATAGTAACAGCATTGGCTATTTATCTATCAGAAACTAGTGTTGGGCAACGGTCGTGAATGCCATTAAAACATAAAGTCCGTTAACAATATTTGGTTTTTAACAGTCGTGGAATCATTTAGCCAGCAGTTATACGGGCAGTGGTCTGTACGTTTACTGCTGTATAGCAAGCTAATTTAACCCCACTTCTGTAATTTCTTAATTTGTATATAATTGCCAATAACTAGCATGTAATGATTTTGTACCATCTAGTACCATTATTTCCTATTTAAGCATGTAACAAATATGTTTATTATTAAACTTATGTGGGTCAGTTGTTTATGATAGCCCTCAAAGCCGGCGGTCGCCCAGCACCAAATATAGTATAGTATTGCAATAGTCAGCGAAGGCGTGGGAATCGGCACTTTAGCTGTTTCATTGCATGCTGTTTAAAACCTGAATATCTAAATCGATTTTAAACAAATTATGAATATTATAGACGTAGTTTAGAGGTTGGGGGTTGCATCCAAATCCATGCTTTTTTGTGGAATTCAGAATTTTCTGAAGATTAGATGTAACAAAGCATAAACATGGTGACCCGAATTTGTCACAAGTTGATCACAAACCATAAGTTCTTGGCTACGTCGTTGGTAAATTGTTATTTGCGTTACTCTTACTCTCCTCTCACCTTCGAGTTCTCGCGACAGGTCATTATACATTACTTATGCGGCTCTACAAATGAGTCGTTAAGGTCTCGTCCTAACAAACAATATAACCGCGTGAGCCAGAGATGGAACTGGGTGCCAGAGTCAAATGGGTATTATTTTGGCTTGGTCACTGGGTCAAATGGGTCACTATTTCGGAGGGTCACTGGGTCAGCTGGGGAACTGTGTCATTGGGTCAGCTGGGGAACTGTGTCATTGGGTCAGCTGGGGAACTTGGTCACTGGTTCACACCTTGTGTGAGTCACTGGATACTGGGTCATGAGACAGTGACCCAGTTCCAACTCTGGTGTGAACACACTAACAAAATTGTTTTGCATTACTTTACAAAGTCTCATTTTTGCTGAATCATCTCGACGGAATGCCTCAGATCTGGAAAAAATAAAATAACTTAATAACCTTAGCTTTGTAATGAAAACAACTTCATACATCTGGTTTATGTTTACCCAGAGTCATCATTTTATCTATTTGAAAACTCATTAAATCCATGACTTATTTCGCTAGTGCTAGGACTTGATTAATCCTTTTATTGATATAGTAATCACACATTATTATGAGTTTTTTTAGTTCTATGACAATATAGATAATGACTTTTCTAACAATCTGAATATGTCACGTTTTTATAACTCCAGGACAAGGCAACCAGCCTTTAGCGTAAAATATGACATTTTATATATACTAACAATCACAAAGCCCTGACTAAATTGCGGCAAACACAAAATTTGTTCTATTATGTATTTTGGACCTTGAAAACGATACATAAACAAATTATTGCCACTGTAACTTTTAGGAAGGGAATAAAAAAGCATTGTATACCCTTCCCGATATACCTTTATATAGCTTTAGCCTTAGCCTAAGTTTCATACATTATGCAACACTTAGCCAAAGCTAAAGTCTAGGCCGTGGAACTACCGCTCCCTACCCCCACTAAACCATTTTTCTAACAATAACACATCCGGCCTCTTATGGTGACATGGTACCATGTTATTATAGCCTAGGTCACGACAATCTTAGCTGTAATATATTGAAAATTACTTAAGTTCGATAGAAAGTTAAAGAAACAAACTGTTATCGGAATTTTGAAACAACGCTAAAAGTACAAAAGGTTTTCTTTTGAATCTATATATGCCAATAAAAGTTCGCCTGTCACATGAATCTATAAATAAATAGCAACTGAAAACAAAAACGCTTTATGGGACGCAGCGATAAATCCGATTTTTTTCAGAAAAAATGCTTAAGTTTCCAGCTAGCCAGAAAGAGAACTCAAGATAGTATAATCAAAATCAATGTCGGAACATATATTATACATACCAATTATAACCAGTTGACAAAATAATGAAGAAACTTTTAAATTGTGAAAAGGATTTAACGAGGACGTTTTCTTACAATAAATAATGTCAAATTAAACCCCTGAATTTTTTGACTAAGACGAGATTAAGTGAAACATACGCAGTGTTGTGTGCTTACAGTGAAATCGCTAGGAACGAAGCAAGTGTTTCTCTCTTTGAAGAAAGCAAGCCATCTTTACTATATTCATTGTCATTTTAGTTTAGACAATTTAGCTGGTCTCAAACAAACTTTCCACTGTAATAGCTACTTCACGATAAGCACATTGCTTTGTATGTAAGCAATTTGAAATATTGACCTAAGTGCACCTTTTTAATGCAGATTATTTTATTGAAACGCAATTAATTAAAATAAAATGTTGGGTTATTACGGATGACTAGGTGCGAAATTTGCTCTCCCAGTTGGAATAAAGGCATCAATTCAGTCGTACAAAAGCAACGGATAAAAGATAAAAGAATTTTAGAAATTATTTATATTACGCTCCACATTTGGTTTATAATATTCAATCAATTTAACAAATAATATACATTTCTATAAATCAATAAACAAAGCCTATCTATATAAAACAATCATTTATTAATACAATGAATGGCTGAAGGCATGCACACCCGACATTTCTGCAGTGAGATCACGCAAACATAGAATCAGCTAGACAGTCTATATATGAGACTCTCATGACTGTATTCACTAACTTTTAGAGTTCGATGTCATATACGTACGCGATATATGCAAATATATCATGATATATCTGTATAAGCTAATTATATACATGCCATATGCTGCCTGTATAACAAATCAGAAATCAGAAAGCGTTGCTGAAATATGTTAATCAATTAGCTTCTTCACGAGATATTCTATAGGTTAGGCTGCACTAAATCATTATCGAGATAAAAGTAACGAAGCTAGCTGAGTGTTCCCTTAGGTGACCGTGAAGAAAAAATTATTCTTTGCCTGTTTGTATCCAGTATAACTCTATTTTAGAAATAACTTTAAAGACGGATTTTTTGTTTTAGATTCGAAATGCGGTAAATTGGAGCTAGTTATAGCAACGAGGAACCATCTGACTGCGACGACTCACCCAACACCTTCGATCCCAAGCAAAATCCCTGAGTTCTTGAAATACAATGTTCTATCCACAGGCATCGAATCAAAAGCTTTTTCATTGAGAGCTAGAATCTTGCTAAATGAACACTTTAACTGGCTGGGTAGGTTTCAAGCTATCAGCCAAAGTTTAAAAGAACCGCAAAACGTGATTTTTTAAGATTTCGACTGAGTTTGTTGCTTTTTATGAACGATGGCCTTATTCTGCTACTTGATCAGTTAAGAACTTTGATGTTCATGTTGTAAACGTACAATGGGCCGTACGTGCGTTCTTAGCACTTTGGGAATATGCACAGAACCAAAAATGTCAAATTGTGGCAACTAAAACTGTCAAATGTTTCATTTTTTCAATTAACTTGCATAGAGATCACTATAGATGTGCCTATAAGTTTTCGGGATTGCGGAATACGACGAAAGCAATTCTATTGGAGTTGTGTGACTCAAATCCAGAAAACGTCCAGCGTCACAAAACGAAAAAATATGCAACGTGAAAAATGAGGCTTGAAATTATAATGCTCCGCGAAATTAATGTTTTAAATTTCGAAAGTTTCTGTCTTTTCGAAAATTAACGGAAGCAATAACGCGTTTAATATTTTGCAATTTGCACAAAACGAAAGTTACGTTGCACCTGAGCATTTAGTGCGTATTATCGCGTTTCTGGTTCTTTCAAAGAGGCTTCTTCTGAAAACTTTTCCTAAAACCTCTGAATATTCACTGGTTCTAACTACCCGAACTCGCGATATTACCAGTTATCAATGAACAAAATTATTGATTTTATGGCTAAAAAGCTAAATCTCAATTCAATCGCTATGCAGCAAAACTCAGTCCTTCATATCGTTTACGGGCATCAGCTTTTGAGCTAGCCCAAATTGTGATAATGCCGATAAATATGTTTATGTTGGATGAACTATTTGTTGTAGGAAGAGTTGAACTGCTTGCTCTTTTGGCTGAAATGACTGCTGCTTAACGAAAATTTGCAAACACGGTCATCTGAAATCAGGTCAAACGAAATACGGTTACTGAAGCAAAGCGCAATACTAAAGGCTTCTCTGACACATCTGAGTTTACGAAACCCTTTTGGAGGATATTTAATATCTCCAACGCTTTCCTGCAGCTATAAATTGCATAATATAAGAAATATCAAAACTATATTGATGTTTAGGTAATTTAACTAGCTAAGTGCTCTATTTTATTACAATTTATTAAACTATCGGAGTTTCGATTTTAGATCAGTTTATGAGGTATTTTATTCAATGTAACATCTTCCGAAATCTATTTTGTGATCCCAGGTAACGTGTACCCTTGCTTACAACGCAACATAGCTAGCGGAGATGTTTGTTTGAGTTTGCAAACTATGCAGTTAAAAAGACTTTTTGTAGAATTAATGTCTTGTATTACCTTGGGTAAACCCAACAGTAATAAACGCGTTACATATTATGCTGGAAGTATAAAATGTATTATAATATCATAAATTTGTACTAGTAACATTTTTGATACATTGCGCAATCTCATCAAATATATAGTTTTTTGATTTATGAAATCGAACTGCAAATGCCATTTTTAATATAAGTATCCAATCGGGAATAATAATAATCATATATATACGTCGGTTTTAAGTAATCATTGAAAAGGATTGTACCACACGATAATATACTCAAGAGACATCTGATATATCGGCACGACGAAAATCAAATATAACTGAATTTTTGTGAATTACAGCTTCGCGACGAGGTATTACTGCAGCACTAAAACGGATATCATTCGGCGCTGATGAAATAATACATAAAATTTGCTGTAATATAACTGGTTAGAGTGAAAATTGTTGCAACATTCATTATTAGTTCCAAATAGGTTAATAGCTGTTCGCTATATAGCCACCAATTCCGAAGCTAAATAAGTTGTGGCACTCAATAGATGTATCTGGATATGTGATGCAATAATATACATTGAAATAATGAACATATTTGATGATTCACCTTTGATGTGATTTTGCAAATATATAATATCGTTACTACAATGATTTTAATTATTTGGAAAGGTATCCTTAAATATTATATGGATGTTTAATCAATTTTTTCTATTTACGAAACAATATTCCAGGCTGTAGCTATCTTACCATTTCGCCTAAAACGGGCAACTTCATATAATTCATTAAATACAAACGTTTAAGCGTGTCAGAGCAAAATGTACTCAGAAAAGACTGCAGAAAAGTAGAACTGTAGAAAATAGTACTCTTCATTGAAAAAAATATCTGTTTTACCGCTGTACGTAACTATAAATACAAAAGGCCGTAATGGGTTCAGAACGAACAGCACAGAATCAGAGTACGCACGATTAGAAATGGTTGCCGTAAATATATGAAAAAAACTTACTGATCTAATACACCTCAGTGTTTATTTTGCGTTAGCGGAAATCACAGTCGTAATATCAGTAATAAATAAGTAAAAATAAATAGCAGTCTAATACAACTTAATACGGCTTGATACAATAAATGTTGTATGTTGCTAACGTTCTGTGTTGTCTTGTATATTTGTAAGCCGCTTGCATGTTTTGTAATTGTGTCTGTGTGTGCGGGTTTTGTGGCAATTCACCTAAGTTTCATAGAAAAAAGATATTCATACTTGAAAATGTTGCAGAAAAACAGGTAAAAATGTACTTGACTGGAAAGCATCATTTAAAAAAATAACATTATATTCTATAGCATTCCTACCAGAAACCGATGTGAGGTTACGTTAACAGTATGTCACAGTGTGGTTTGTCACCTAAAATGTGTAAATTATTGTAAATTAACATACTGTATATGACGTTGCTGATCAATACCATATTACGCGTCTGACAGAACAATATTGGCCAGTAAAACAGGTTCTTACTACCAATGGCTCACGGATTTCGAAGCAAAATTCTGGGCGTCAGCTACCTCACGGGCTTCGATTCTCCCCTTTTGTGTATACTGACTTCCAAAACTCTCTCAGCCGTCTAATGAACCAACACGAGTAAATCTGACACAGTGAATGCTTTTGTCAGACGCAAACGTCATGTTCTAAATATTTATAACACATCAAATGGCGAAATTGCCCCATGTGTAAAACGACGTACCATCGCCGCATATAGCTAACGCGTAAAAAGATAACCACAACTGAATAAATAGAATAAAGTTAACAGTAAAGACACTCGTGGCTCAGTTATCATAACTTTCACAGAACCATCAAAAAATATCAAATTAGTTTACGGTACAGCTGTCGAAAGCGGTGTTTTTGCAGCGACAGTATGGCTTTCACATTATAACTAAATTATACCTCAACTCGTTTACAATATTATATATTGCGTAAACTTTTTAAACTACTACCACGGCTGCGATTTTTTGTTTCAGTTTAGAAAAAAATTGCCGTGTGAAATATTATTATCGTACAACTACTGGACCCAACCTGTTTATCGTTTAATTTTCAGCAGCTAAAATAATTACAGAAACACTCAATATACAACTACACATAAAAATGGGTACATTATCGTTGTGTTGATGTGAGCGTCGACGTTTTGATCGTATACGACCTCAAATTAAGCTATGATACGGTTTGACACTATGGAAACATTAAGGTGTAAATTTATATATAAGATAATAATTATCTCATATAACTTTACATATTTTAATATTATAATTTATATCTAGAAAACAGTAGACAACATACCAACAATTATGAAAATTTGTATGAAATGAACAAAAGAATCGAACATATATCACACTGTTAAAATCATTATGGTATATCTTAGTTTTAGTTTTCTATTGTTTACACTGTCTCAAGCGCCGCTAATTACACATAACACTGCATTTGAAAGTCCTAGTGTGTGCAGGTTATAACAAAACATGCGCACAATAGGATTGGTGGCAGTATAAACAGTTGTAATAATGCGTGAGTCAGATTTAGGTACGTGGTCAAATGATTATTGTTCTTTTGTCAAAATCGTGAGCTGAAACGAACAAATTTTTTGTTCTGAATTTGTTATAGATACTTGCAGTTAGCGACTCTGTGATGTTTCGAAAGGAATTAGCTTGTCGTTTTTGCGTGTTCGTTTCATCCAAGGACATATTGAAGCGGAAAGCCTGTCAGTGCATAAAAAATAAGCAAACAATAACCGTTATTATGAAAAGCGGTTTAAATGAAGCCGCTCAATGGATTTCAATATAGATCGTAAATTACTGACTGCGGCCACAGCTAAAGTCATCCTGTTAATGCACACCGTGACCGCGGTCATATGGGAAAATCATGATTACTGCGCGGCCACCCGTTTTAAGATGGTGAACTGGATTGACAAAAGATATTGACACAATATATGCAGACAAACCTTAACTAAAGCAACTTTTGACATGGAAGAGTCAACGTTAGAAACCTCAAAGGTAAAACGCCAGTGGATGCAGAAAACAGAATTGTGTAAACCACGCAGCGCCAATAGCTTGTTTGCAAAGCAGAAAAAACTTACAGAACAAAGCATAACACTACGTGCGAAAAACACTTTAAGACTCCTCGACCAGTGTTACCGCTTGTTGCGGTTTGTTTCTTTTTTCCTATTTTCACAAGTTGGCATAAAACGCGGATTTTACACAATTACGTAGGTGTAAATATATGCATGACTATATAAAGCATGAGTGCAAATCAAAATACTATCCCGCTGAAAACAAAATTAGGTTTACTACATCAAAAAAACATGGACGACAGGAAGTATTTGTGCATGATTTTATTTGATTTATCTATTTCGCCAGCCAACAATATAGGGTCCATATATGCATGACTACACAAAGCATTAATGCAAATCAAAATACTATCTCGCTGAAAACAAAATTAGGTTTACTACATCAAGAAAACATGGACGACAGGAAATATTTGTACATGATTTTATTTGATTTATTTATTTCGCCAGCCAACAACATAAGGTCCATATATGCATGACCATACAAAGCATGAATGCGAATCACAATACTATCTCGCTGAAAACAAAATTAGGCTTACTACATCAAGAAAACATGGACGACAGGAAGTATTTGTGCAAGATTGTATTTGATTTAGCCAACAACATAGGGTATATATAAGGTGAATATTGAATAAATAACAAAAAGCAGTAGATAAAAACGATAATCTAGTATTTGTTAACAAGAATAACATATAAACATGTTGACAGCAAGGATAGACTGGGACAGATTCGACTGCTAAAGCGACCACTTCGGTCATTGTCCTGGAGTGAAACTAAACTTAAACGTTGTTTAAAATCACAGAGGGATCTAGCATTGACAACTTCGGAGGATAATGCGTTCCACCACTGAATTATTCTATTAAAGAAAAATGATCTCTAACGTCCAGAGTACTTCTTTCAACCTGAATTTTGAAAGAAGCGCATGTTTGAAGAGTGAAATATGGATTGTCACTTACATTAACCGTACCATAAAACTTTTTTGATCAAGTCTTTGTGTAAGCATCCCTCTTCAAGAAATTTAACGCCAAGGTATCGAAGTTAGTCGCAAAAAGATATATTTGACATACCAAATAAACGACGAGTATAATAACTATGAACTCATTCCAGTAGGTTAATAGCACTGGCAAGATACGGGATGGGGAGATTTTGGAGCCCTACTCAAGCTGAGGTCGAACGAAAATTATAAAAAGTTTAACCCGATAGCTTGAGAAAGAAAAAGATAAATTAGCTTTTATAAAACCCGCTACAGCAACATTGCTACATGTGGAGAGAAAATTATAGGTTGGGAGTATAGTTATACCCAAATCACGGATAGAACAAACACGAGGAATTAAAAAATTATAAAAAAAAATAATTTTGGCCTACGTTGTTACCACGAAGGTACTTGTACATGTAAATTGTATCTGATATAGCTAGCGAAAATCTTGAAGACTCATTCTCTCTAACTAAAAGTTTTTGACACCAGTTGAAGTTCCGGTCGACTAATCGTTATACACATAAAAAGACTATCGATGAACGTCACAACGTAATAGCCGGCTGTCTACTGCTGTTCTGTATGACTACAACGCCTGTCAAGCATTTATGTAAAGATGAAAAAATGTTAACAATAAATAAATAAATGAGATGAATAAATTATAAGCTTATTTGTCAAAAAGCGAGATCGGTTCGACAATCTGTGGAGATTACTAATAGGGGTTTGTTACGAGAAAGCTGTCACAGCAGTACAGACAGCTTATGGTGTATTCGTTTTTAACCAAAATATAAGCACATCAGAATATGTGAAATGGTTCAGACGAGGACGATCCAACCAACACCGTGGAGACCTAACTATGCCTCTAGCCATGTTGCACAGCAGTTTATATAAAGATGTATAAGTCATCGTTCAAGGTTACATGATGTTTTCACGTTTTTCTTGTCAAGTAGCACTATTAAATTCATCCTTAGCCTCGCATCTTATCTCGGCTACCGGTTTGAAACAATACTAAATTGTTTAATAGAATAGAAATTTCATCAAACTGGTAGCGTTATATTTGAAATGTTGAAAGCAAAAATATTAATAAAATAACTTAATAAATAACTTACTGGTGGAAAGCTGTGGCGTGTTTGGAACAGAAGTGCAGTTTCGTGACACGTTATCTAAAATATAAATTATGCCTTATTAGTACGAAATATAAGGTTTGCCGTATATTTTATTTCTGTTCCACTTCAATTGCTAAAGCAGATGAATAGAAAAGACAGATATTTCATGATCAGAAGTAGGCTTCATTGCTGAGTAGTGAATAATCTGACGGGTAAGCGAGCTTGCTTTACATTCATTGAAATACATTAGGTTATGTCTAAAATTCTGATGGATGTTAATGATTATTTCCAAAAATGTTGTTTGAAACATAGTGTGCTTTTACAATAAACAATGTATAATATATGCACGACGTTTGAGGTCTCGGAAAAGGGTCTTCGGGGAGAGGGATGGAGAAGCGTGGCTTCAGCGGAGAGATGGCTGAAGATGGTCGGCCGTTGGCTTCCACGTGGCTGGATCAGCCGGTCGGCGTCGCAAGGAAAAGATGCATAGATGCGGCTGAGCTACCCCCGCGTTAACCCTAGCCCAGGTATGCACGTGAAGGTATAATGTTTCATTCGTCCAATTAATAATAAGCGTTCTATAAAGTTTATCATTACTCAAATTGTTAATTTTGCTGCTGTTGGGTTTAGAACATGGGTTTTATTGTCTTCACAAGTTCAACTACAAACACCAACTAAGAACAACAATAGCCAATAAATATTCAATATGTGTAAAGCATTGATCAGTGAAGCTTAATTAAAGTCGGCTTGTTTATCGCGAAAGCACATATGGGTGGCAAAAGAAATATGTAGCCACTTAATTCGAAGCGAAATTAAGGCCTTAATTTCGCTACGAATTAAGTGGCTACATATTTTTTTGCCAAAATCAGACTACATGTTTGATATAACAAATATAACTATAAACTATATAAAATTATATACCTGTATATATAACATAAAACAAGAACAATGAATACACAAGCTGCATATAAACCATTAATTATCATGTCTTCCACTATATTAAAACAATTGTAGGCAAAAATAGTGTGTTTTGGACGCTTTATTTTGGGCCAAAGTAGATATTTTGGACGCCTTCTTGTCATCGTGTTATATATGGGTCACTTTAAACTATTAGGATGGGGATAAAATTTGTACCACAAAAATTATAATTAGTCGGTCTTGATTGAACTACCAAATTTACTATGTGCGTGCAATTAATAACACAAACAAATTTTCACATTAGCTGAGCAATTAATGTGTATTACGTTGAGTACACACAAAATTTTTGCATGCATAAAATTTAACAGCACCCACAAAAATTCAAATTTAGAGGATCTATGTTAATTCGGGGGGAGGGGGGGCTGCCGCATTCCGAAACACGAAACTCCCGCTCTAAGCTGTGCTTTTTTCTAAGGTTATAATGTACCACCGCTCAGCTTTGCTTGGGCCTGATAATTTATGGTTGAAGTTTCCTACTGGCTAAGCACGAAAGTTATATATATTCAGCCTCTGTTTAAATTTGCCAAATGATGTTTCAAATCGAAACAAGCTTTATTTATAATGCTGTCTGTGTCAAATGTACATGTTGTACTTTACTTATAAACTTCATGCTATATGTATTTATTTCGCCAGATAAATAGTATTGGCAATACTAACTATATAAATAATGCAAATGGTCAAAGAAATGATTGATTTCATAACATTTAATTAGAAAAATATATATTTCAATTTTTATTCTATTTGAGCCGTGTCTGGCTAGCATAGGCCTGCTTTGGTTGCAATCTGTAAACTATTCCTATCTGATGTTTTAAGTAACTGATTGTAACATGGTTTAATGTATGTGGGAAGATTCAGAATAAAATTTCTGCAAATTAGGATTCGATGAGGGGAAAGTTCATACTGATTTTACAAGTTTGGATTGGATGTGGAAAGGTACAGACTATTTTTGGCAAGTAAGCATCGGATATGGAAGATTCGTTCATATGCAAGTTGGAGTATAACTGGCAAGGCTCACACTAATTTTTGGAAGTCAGGATTGGATCTAGGAAGATTCAGAGTAGTTTTTGCAAGGTAGGTCCGGATAAGGAATATTCGGAGTTATTTTTTTAAGTTGGACTTTAACTGGCAACGGCCAGGCTAAGTTTTGGAAATTAGGATTGGATCTAGGAAGGATCAGACTAATTTTTACGAAGGTATGTACAAATAGAGAATGTACGGACATATATTTGCAAGTTGGACTATATTTTGGCAAGGTTCAAACTAATGTTTGCAAGGTAACTCCGGATATTGAATGTGTAGACTAATTTTTGGAAGTTAAGATTGGATCTAGGAAGGTTCAGAATAGTTTTTGCAAGGTAGGTCAGTATACAGCATATTCGAATTATTTTTTCCAAGTTCGACTATACCTGGCAAGATTCAGACTAATTTTTGAAAGTATAAATTAGATCTAGGAAGGTTTAGACTAATTTTTGGAAGTCAGGATTGGATCTAGGAAGGTTCAGAGTAGTTTTTGCAAGGTAGGTCCGGATACGGAATATTCGGACTTATTTTTTAAAGTTGGACTTTACCTGGCAAGGCTCAGGCTAAGTTTTGGAAATTATGATTGGATCTAGGAAGGATCAGACTAATTCTTACGAAGGTATGTACAAATAGAGAATGTACGGACATATATTTGCAAGTTGGACTATATTTTGGCAAGGTTCAAACTAATTTTTGCAAGGTAACTCCGGATATTGAATGTGCGGACTAATTTTTGGAAGTCAGGATTGGATCTAGGAAGGTTCAGAGTAGTTTTTGCAAGGTAGGTCCGGATACGGAATATTCGGACTTATTTTTTAAAGTTAGACTTTACCTGGCAAGGCTCAGGCTAAGTTTTGGAAGTTAGGATTGAATCTAGAAAGGATAAGACTAATTTTTACTAAGGTAGGTCCAAATAGAGAATGTACGGACTTATTTTTGCAAGTTGGACTATATTTGGCAAGGTTCAGACTAATTTGTGAATGCTAGGATTGGATCTAGGAAGGTTCAGACCAATTTTTGGAAATTGGGATTGGATCTAGAAAGGATCAAACTAATTTTTGCAAGGTAACTCCGGATATTGAATGTGCAGACTAATCTTTTGAGTTAGGATTGGGTCTAGGAAGGTTCAGAATAGTTTTTTCAAGGTAGGTCAGCATACAGAATATTCGACTTATTTTTTCCAAGTTGGACTATACCTGGCAAGGTTCAGACTAATTTTTGAAAGTATAGATTAGATCTAGGAAGGTTTAGACTGATTTTTGGACGTTAGGACTAGATCTAGGTAAATTCAGACTGATTATTTGCAAGATAGGTCCGAATACGGAATGTTCAGACTAATTCTTGGAAGTTAGGATTGGATCTAGGAAGGTTCAGGATATTTTTTGCAAGGTAGGTCAGGATACAGAATATTCGACTTATTTTTTCGAAGCAATATATATATACGTAACTGAACGAAGTAGAGGGACGATTGCTTGAT
>JASANE010010329.1:0-16597 GCA_030248225.1 Trileptium ribeirensis
TGTTTTCTTTGGAATTCAGTACAAATAACTAGACTTGATATGTGGAACGCAATTAAACATATAACATGCGGCACGGCAAGAAGTGAAAACAACTTCGCGAGCAGACAAGATCATGTTTTGTTAGTCAAATAAACTAAGATCAACAAGTCAGTATGTTGAACTAAGACTTTACATACTTTCACTAGAAGCAAAAGCTCTCTCACGGCTATAGTTTCAAAAACGGCGCAACCATATAAGTAACGGAAACGGCATGGTTTGATAAATAGACAAATAACAAACAACATAAACATTAGAACTGACAATTTCGGACAGTCGTGTAGCCCGGCTGGGTCCATAGGGCGCTGCGGGACACCCCGATTTCGATATATAACAGGCCGGTCAAAAAATCACGGCGATGGACCTGGCCGGGCTAACCATTGTTGAAACAGCCCCGGGGACCCAGTACTGTCCAGCATAAAAATTAACATGTCAAAATATGCAATACATATACGTATGTGATGTTTGATTTTGCGGCATACGCTATCACAATACGTTATAGCAAACCAGTGCAGGTTTTTCATTTGAAAAATCAGTTTAATAGTAAGAACAGTTGGATCACAATTTGATGTCTACAGCTGGAACTTAGGTATTGAAACTAGGCATTCTGCGTTTTGCGTTCCATTTTTTCGAACAGCTAACTTGACACATGCTTTGTATAGCTTAAACAGATCGTGTATGTCCCTGTTTTGCTAGCGTATAGTCTTTACCGTTAGATAACCTTCCGTTCGCTTTAAAAAAATTTCGGCGCGCTCACTTCACGTTGATCTTTATGTATAAATGCAGCGCGATGTCTGTTCGCTCTGATCAACGCATTGTTGTTTGCTTATGCTAAGTAGAATGTTCATATAAGGACCTTGGCTAAGGCCAAAGCTCAGGCTTAGGCTTAGTGTATCAGAAACGGCACAGCGTGCGTTTCACTTTCACAAATACGCTAGATTTTCTGCAATGAAGTTTTCTACTAAAGAGACAATAAAACATTTCTTATATAACAAAAAGTGATCAAATTTTATCAGCGTTTATCATTTGGAGGTACTGCAACTTATATTTGTCGTGCTATTATGCTAAATATCATGGCCTCTGCTCTCAACTGAAGCTGTAATTACACGCAAAGATATTAAATTCAGGAATTTAGTCACATTGCAACAAAAAATTAAGCCACATCAATCAGTTTAGGAGTTACAGATGCTAAAATAAATTTGTTGCGCTTAATATTTAGGCAAAACTATCTGTTAGAAACTGTCGTGTTTTAAATATGGTTTTCTGTTGCTATATAGAATCTTGTTTCCCCGTATTTTTGCCACATGCAATTCGCCTAGGTTCGGAAAGCAGTTAACGCACCATGCCGTATGTGCACTCACTGGTATATTTCCATAGAAATGCCAAAGTTCCAAATATGTTTGCTTAGAGGTGCAACCTTCAAATTTTTGTAGATAAATGTAGATAATTAATAGTTGCAGCGACGCCTTGAGTAAAATTAACGGTGGCCAAAGTGTGTTAAACGTAGATTATATTTCAACACTACATATATGCAACATGTTACACCATAGTAATTTTATATTTTACTTCAACTGATTAATATACTCGTCCAAAAATTGCAACATAGTAATTGTTAACAACATTTTTTTAAGTTCTCCCCTAAAATTTAGTAAAACGATGCACAAAAAATTCGCGATTGTACGATATTGTCTTACAAACATCAAGCAACATATAGTTAACTATACCAGAGTCACAAAAACCAATATGTTAGACGATGTATTGCATTTAAAGTGTTATGGTGTTCGCATTTCATAGTACAATAATAACTAATTTAATAATATTTTTCCGGCTACTGCTTCCGTGTTCAATCCGTGCAATTATCGTCCAGCTAATCTTTTCAATACTTTTCAAAAGTATTTATTGTTTTCGTGCCCGGAACAACGCTCGACGCATTGGTGATTGTTTCAACGGATGCTTGAATAATGGAAACAAAACATATCTGTTGCAGTATATCAATCGACCTTGTCATTGCCATCATGATTTTGGGGGTAACGTTTACAAAACGTTTACAATTATTATTTTAGTATTTATATTTTGGCACTATTAATCGAGGTTTGAACGGCTATCGGGGCGTTCCTGAAAAATAAATCAAATCAAATAGCCAATATAATTATTGGTAGCCGAACTGAGATACACGCCGTGCCGTTCTCGATATATGCATTAAGCCTAGGCATGAGCCTAAGTCTATGCTAAGTTTCTTACATAAGCCTTTATACTAATTCTATGGCTTAGTCGGGAGACTGCTGCTTTCCTAACACCCAGTCCTAAAGCATTGATTCGTTTTCTAACGCTATAATGCATTCCCATAAGTTCGACAAAGGCTAATCAAACAATGGTGGTGCTCTACAGAACGATTCGACCTTTAAAAGTTCCTTTTTATAGTTCTATTCACAGCGAGGATATGATATAGGCCTGTCATCATATGCAAAAGTCATGAATCAAACACAATCCGTTAAATGAGTTAGTAGAAATCAATGTGGCTCTCTATCAGTAGTAAAATCTGGCACTAAAACATTTGCTCGAAACGTACATATCTCATTTTGTACAGTGACATAGAAAATTTAAAACCGATTTTGTTGATGGTTTGTTGTGTGCATTGCTAATTAATCTCTATCAATGTCTAACTTTCCTAATATAAAATCCGACCCCGGTTCAAATCTTGTATGCCAGAACAATATGAATTGCAGAACAATAGCAAGTTTAACGTATAACTAACTGTATCAATATTCATATGTGACCATTAGGTATATACCATCCGCGAGTTAACTAACAATATAAATATTCGCTTTTGACCATTATTTATATACCATCCGCCAAACTTTTCGTGTTATGCTCTTAAAAATAAATAAAAACGCATAGAACGTATATAAGTTAAAAATATTTTGAATATTGGCAGACAATAATATTTTTCTGTACTTGATAAAACGTATGGTTAACATCTCTTGCTGAACGTTTTTTTTGGTGTAAATTTAACTGTTAGTGTATATTTTCAAGCTATTTTCTCCAAATAGATATTTTTAACTGTACAGTTAATGTCGCTCTTAGGACACGATACTCTTTTGCCTACTTAGCTATGCATAAACTAGAATCTGCCGTAAAAAGTGTTGCAGTCAATACACTGTTGCTGGCTTTGAATTAGACCTCTAGTACCTTTTTCTTCGATTAGAAAGGCCCCGAATAAATATCACCAAGAGTTTATGATGACTTCTCGAGAAATCCTCATGCACTCTTGATATAACTGATACAATGCGTCAATTTTGACGTCCGATTTAATTTACCGCTCAAATTGGATTTATTCCTAAATTTTCGGAACGAAACTAACAATGTTCAATGACAATAACAAATAATAATAATTATTATTGATGTTCAAATATGCAAATCAGATTTAAGACTAGAATGTATATCGTCACTGAAAAATCCATTTCAATCCAAAAGTAAGTGGCTGGCTACTCTGACGTTCAATACAATCAAAAATCAGTTTTTATTCAAAAGATAATTTTGACGGTAATGACGTGAAATCTAGCCATACTTCCTATTGGTATCATCCTGACGGTAATTAACCCGAGGTTGGCAAATAGACGATCAGCATTAACCAGATGTCAACCACAACCAAGCCCGACCGGTTGGCATACCAAGGTTCATTCCAGTCCACAAACTGTCAACGAGTACTACGGGCACACGCTGGCTCATCGGAACTCAAACGGCACAACTGGTGAATGGCAACGGTGAATGTACGATCAACGAGTTTTGCCAAACATTTTCAGCAACCCTGTCCAAAACCCATGATCGATCAAACGAGTCAAATATCGGTGATGGTCAATTCATTCGATTAACAATAGTCCCGGTCGCTGCAGCTTTGTCAACCGATGTGTGAAACCTCGTCCACAATCACTCTCAACTGGTTGTCAATCACTCAATGATGAAACTGTTTTGGCTCTACTGATGGATCAATTATCGGTCGTCCAAACCAGCGTCGCTTTAAATGAATTTTGCAGTAACACGATACGCAAATGGGTGCTAAGTATATTTTATCATCAATAATAATTATTTATTATTATACACTTATTGTCATTACCTATGAAATTACTGTTTTCTCCCCTCACGTATACGCAAATGTATACAGACATACGTTTGGCCTTGATTGTGTAACCTTCCTTAAACGTATAGCATACACTGTCTATCCATTTTCACGCTAGGCAACGCAGTTATTTTAGTACTTCTATACATTGCAGTTGGCCCAATACGTGTTAAGTAATTATGTAATTTTCATAAATTTCCAAATTAAACAACTGAGAAACACAAACTTTGCGTTTTGATAAATTTTTTACACAATTAATAGTTGCAGCTTATTTTTGCGCGCATTGAGAAACTTGTACGAACGGTTTTGACGAGTTCAAATGAGTGCGATATCACGAGTTTGAACGAGAAAACAGGACAACTGTGCATACAAAAATTTGAATGCACGGCTAGTCGCGCTACAACAAACTTACAACATAATTGTAACACAGTTTTATAATATTGTATAAGCTATGTTACAAGTTGAAATAAAGACCGAAGTACTTGTTGCCGTTGATTTGATCCCTTGTATTGTCAGCGTATCTTTGCAATATCGTTCGTTTAGAAGCTTATATTTTCAAATATTTTCAATGAATATTTTCGGAACCTCGGGTCTAATGACGATACAACAAACATAGCTAGCTGTCTGGTTAGCCTGATGTTCCCATTGCCGTTTGAGTGAACAAAACGTGTAAAGAACACAAATTTTATAACTCTACTTCTCTTAACCAATGCTAAATTTGAATCATATACAATAACAGGAATGTGTATAGTTGTAGCTTTTCATTATTTCCTTATTTATCTATCGCATCTTCAAAAGCGTTAGATAAAACAAAGCCTATAAATTTGGATAATTTTAGTGTGAAAGAACAGCTTTACTACCCTTTTAACTTAAAAGATAAAAAGATAAATTTGTGTGATTTTAAGTGTGTGGCAACTGAATGTTTCCGTTTTAAAAATATCACCTAAACTCATTTCATTTGAAAAATCTAAGCCCGAATTGAGAGGTCTTGATCCACTGATTCCACCAGTTGTAATTCAGACCTAGAATTAAAACTACTAACATCGGACAAATCCGTGTAGAATTGCATGCTGCAATGAAGTTTTTCAAACCTAAATGTTATATATAATGTAAAATTGACAAAATAAGAGATTATAGCCTAAAATATTTAAGACTTCATGTTAGGATTCAACTACAATAAAGACAAACACATTTTGAGCCATTAGCGACCGTAATCAAGCAATTTGTTAACGGCTGAATCCTACGGAGACGGTGAAACAAAATTGGTCCAACCATAAGCAGTTTAGAGACTCGAACGCTACAATTTAGGTTATTTTGGGCTGAAAAAGGGATTGATTTTGATATTTCGCAAAGCAAAGCGTGCAGTATTGGTAATGCTGTGAGTAAATTATTATGTTAACTTAGATATATTGTCAAGCTATAAGCCAGGTCGGATCATTCGTTGCACGATCACCAGAGATAACGCTTATTTGGGATGTTTTGGCCTGAAGAAGTTTTTAGATTATTTCTCTCAGAAAGCCGGCTTTACGGCGGTGATACTTCTGTAATCAATAAGCCACGCAGGCATAGGCGTACTGTGTAGATTTCGGCTGAACCGATACAGGCACTGTTAAGCTACCGACGGCAATGTTAAATTTTTGGCTAATTATAGCCCAGAAAAAGAATTCATATTTGTGAATCCTAGAAGAAAAAACTGACAATAGTCGGAATTGGTACACTGTTAACTTTTGAGCCAAATAGGCACAGTCACTTTCATTCGACGCCGCCCACAACGCCGAAATTGTGTCCAATCAGGATTTAATTAGCCACTGGTCGGTAACGTGGGAAGATAAAAGCTAACAGTAATATGCTAATTACGTGCTAATAAATTTGTAATTTTTAAAATTCAATTGCTTTCGTCTTTTTGACCTCAAGTGCAGCCAAGCCGCTCTCGCTCCGTTTTCATTTCATAGGCGAGTAACTAGTAATTTTGTAGCTCGGAAATTTTTCATTGTTGTGAGTAAGGAATAATTTTTCAGTGTACCAGTTCTTCACACAGCCTGTAAAGTGCTTGTCGATTTATTTTTTAACAGGTCGTTGCTGCGAACGACCCATTTGCTACAACACCGGCTATACTTACTACGACATTGCAGTGCAAAAATTCCGCTGTGGCTGTCCCAAAGAATTTACGGGAGCTCACTGCCAAATACGACGACCATGTGGATCTGATAGTCGATATGGAACGTTTATGTGTTTCTTCGGCGGGCGACAAATCGAAAAAGGACAATGCCAATGTAAAGGAGTTGGAAGACGTGGAGCGTGCTGTGAAATTTTGGATTGTGGGTCCAACGGAGTGGTTGTGACTCTCGAGCATGGTTCTGAGCGATGCAGTTGCCGAATTGGATATCGTGGAGAGTTCTGCGAGCAAATTGACCCTGCTAATCAAAATGGGCGTCACATTGGCGGCGATGGAAATATTCCAACGTGGGCTTGGGTCATAATTTTACTTTTGACTGTTATTTGCGGCAATTGTTGCATTTATACATCGTGTTTGCTAGGATGCTACATATATTCCGTTGTTGAGCGACGCATGCGCAATTCAACGCGAGAGTATAATAATACAGAACGCTGTGTTATTAGTTATACTGCGGAGTCTTGTCATATTTATATTGGCAACCGCAACACACATCCGAATATCTAGTCGCCATGGCAACGGAAATTCCCTCGATGTTTTCGTTACATATGTAAACGTCAATATTGCGAATTAATTGGCAAAAATTTTCGAAGTTTGATAAAGTTGATCTCTAACGTTGAACCTTCTTTTTGTTTATTCACTGTCATGTATCACCAGCAGAACTACGTTCCGGTGATGGTAAATATCACTGTCTTGTTATAAAGGTGTGTTCACATGGTCAAACTTGTTGCTCAAATATTCATCATAGTTTGATCTCAAATTTTGATCAAAATTTGTAAGCATCTTTTTTGCATTTTTTGTAAGTTTGAACATGTGAACGCTGCTCAAACTTTAGAAATATATGTTGATTTCAAGGTTTGATATATGTTTAATGTGAAAATATAAAATTGGTCAAGAATTTGCGCAAAATTTTTCGGCACAAATCTTATGTTCATTTCGTTAATGTTCTGCAGATCCATCCGTACGCAAGAAACTTCTTGTAGCAAATTCAAACCAAATTATCTACTGATCCATGTAAAGACTTCCGCGCATAATGTCTTTTATTCTGCAATATCCATTTTACACATTCTTCTTTAAAACAATGGCTTGCTAATATTAAATTTGTTTTTTACGAAACGAACATACATCATGTCTATTACTATTATTGATTTGATCTTGCGAAAAGACAAAACACTAAATATACAATATACACAGCGGTATTATTGCAGTGTTGTTATACTGCATGTTGGAGTTTAATTGACGACACAAATAGTCTAAGGAAGCTACTTGACACAAAATTTCACTTTTCAATGACATTCTCATACACAATATTGATAAAAAAGAATTATATAATTTTATATTTGTCATTTGTAACCTCAAAGTACCGCTCAGTGTAGGAAAAAGTAAATTTTCATTATGTATCACTCAGTTACACTGTTTGATTGTGTATTGTGGGTGGAATTCCGGATTTAAAATAATTTTGCATTATCTTTGATTGCAAAATGAGTACATATATGTATATATTTAGCGATAGTGTTCAGCTGCGGTACAACGCGCAGAGATTTGTCTCGACATCCAATCATAAATTATGTGATCCTGAATAAAGGAATAAAAGACTTAGAGTTAGAAGATCGGTATTGCGTTGCAATTTTATGAAAGATATATTTGGTAAATTTTAGTTATATTTTAAGTTTTTCGTTGTATTTCGTCTTGTTTGGTAGCAAACCTATTGATGCATGAGCGCACTTAGGCGCGTACACCTGAGTTGTTCTTTTATCAACGCAGTTCAGAATATTAAAATCGGTGACCGCGCACGAATCACAATTTTTTCCCATGTACGTAGTTGTGATTTGCCCGGCAGCAAAAGTAGGTACGATCCATATTCTACGAATTATATTCCAATTTGGCTGCCTGGCTTATTTGAAAACATATTTTCAGTCGTGTTTTTCATTGCATACATTTGTATACTCATAGAACACGGGCAGGTATCAACGTATCACTTGATGAACGCGGACAAACGTGCTAAACGAAGAAATAGTCACAGGCCCCTGTTAGCGTCTGCTAAATTTTGAATACCAATAGCAGAGATGTGGATGCGAAGTTTAGCTCGATTCAGTTTGTGATTTTACACTCATAGAACACGGGCAGACCTATCTGTATCAACCTATCACTTGATGAACGCGGACAAACGTGCTAAACGAAGGAACATGCGCGTACGTCACAAGCCTCTGTTAGCGTCTGCTAAATTTCAAATTCCAATAGCAGAGATGTGGATGCGAAGTTTAGCTCGATTCAGTTTGTGATTTTACCTTCATAGAACACGGGCAGACCTATCTGTATCAACACAGACCGCTGTTAGTGTCTGCTAAATTTCGAATACCAATAGCAGAGATGTGGATGCGAAGCTTAGCTCGATTCATTTTGTGATTTTACAGTCATAGAACATTCGTGGCCTTAGATGTCCTTCGTGCGATTGTAATATCGTTGCAAGAAACGTTATCACGAGGAACCACAACTGGATAGCCCTGAATTTTAGGGCTTAATCTACGCAAATTTCGAAATCACGAACTATTATACCAACCTGTGAAAAACCTATCTGAATTGGCCAAAATATTCACAGTGCATTAGTGATTACGCTGGCTACGTAATTCAGCGATTAATAGTCAGTCGGAGGTAACAAGATTACAATCGCTCTTTCATCCACGAAACATCTGATATTACGGTTTTTGACTGCGCACTGCGTTTTCGAATGTTACAAAGCTATTTGCAGTGTAGTTAATCATTCATACAGTACACCATAACGTACATTACTATACGCGCAACTTTTCACACAATGCTATTGAAATGTCAAAACACCAACTGTGGGCATATAATACGATTTTGTGTTCTCATCTGTAGTTGAATCTACTTTATGAGATTTAAAGGAGATTTAAGAGGTTTTTTAGAGGAATTAAAACGCCAAAACAACGTTTTAACGTTATAATCTTCTGCAATGTTATCCAATTTGCGATCTGATAAAGTAAGAACAGAATCTTCAAGATTGCGTACATGTCAGAATTCAAATCGCTATGCTTTTGAGAACCAAAAATTGAAAGGTGAAATAAATTTATACAATATTCCTTGAATTTACGCAGTATTCACCAGGATCGCATTAATCGGGCCTAGATTTAAAATCACGGAACCGCCACTGAAAATTAATTTCTTAGGAATAGTGCACCTACTGTTTTATTGGCGTTCTTTTAAAATGTTTTGCTATCACACAGAAAGAAACTGTTTTATGTGCAAAATCAAAAAAATTATCACCAACAAAATTCGCAGGTTCGATTTAGCGCGTTCGTGTGTGTACTTTGTAATTATCTAAGTTCTTTTGGCATCTCCTTCTGATATAATTTTCGTCTGCTTAGTCAATTAAAATAAAGATGGCAGTAGAGCAAAAATCAAGTGATCGCTTGATTTTAACTTTCAGTACCGCGAAAGCGTGGCCTATAGTTCCTTTTTTACCTTGAATATTTCAAGTAAGAAGTGTCGAATGGTTACCAGAGGTATAACTGGCTTATGGAAGCCAGGCGTCTATAACGTCGTTCCTTGTCGGCTCTCAGTATTTATTGTGAGGCACAATTCTCCAAGCGTTGAGTTGTTCATTAACTAACTAATAGAGACTTGACAGACACGAAACGTTAGTTTTTACGCCAGTAATTGTAGCAGTAGCAATACGGATTGATATGAGAGGAACCCCCGATTCACACATCTGTTTTCGTGCTTAGTTGAAAGGCCCATTGTACAAAGCTATGATTTTGAGATTATGACAGAACACATCTAAGTCAGAATCCTGTTCGCACACGGCTACGATAGTAAAAATTCTATATTTTCATTCGAACGTTATTTTTTCAAATTTTGCAGCCTACAAATTCTATATCAAAATAAGGTTTCGTAATTTATGTTCAACAACCATAGATTTATGTGAGAAAAAGTCGCAAATTTTGTCACTGTGGCATAATACTTCGGAACATAATAGTGCTCTGAATTTTGATTAAAGTATAGAAATTTGGAGCTGTTTTCAAATTCCAAGCACATCGTCTGTCTTTACTCTCAAGAAAACAATTAACCCTTTAACGCTCGAGCTACGATTTGTATCGTACGATGTTTGAGAAATCCAAGTCGTCGCTGAGGATCGTACACCGATCGCATTTGTGACAACGGCGTTCGTAAACTACTGAGTTATCTGCGAGTTGTTGATCGGTTCAAGGAACCTCGAAAAGTGAGCGAATACCATGGTGTGTGTAAACGTAAGCAACGTGATATACTTAGTTTATATAAAACGTCGCAAAATGGGCTAGTGCCAATTTTCAGAGTTCAGTATGAAAGTTTTGGTGAAGTTACTACCTCAATTTTGATTTATCCTTTGTCGCCCGAGCTACGTTATGTACCGTGCTATGTTTGACAAATCCAAGCTATCGCCGCGAATCGAACACCGGTCGCATTGGTGAGGACGGCGTACGCAAAGCACTAAGCTACCTGGAAACACTTGCTCGATTCATTAAGGAACCTCGCAAATTGAGCGAAAAACAACGTGCGTGCAAACATACGAAACGCGACATGCTTAGTTTGCAATTGATAGATTGATTGATTGATTGAGTGATTGATAGAGCTATTGATAGATAATGCTAATTGGTAGAGTTGGGCATGAAAGGGTTTAACACCTAATAATCAATGAAAATAGTGAACAGGAAATTGTTCGCTATTGCAAGAAATTGTTTCCATGGCTATCACGTGGCGCCGTGGTATGCAAGAAATTATATATAAATGGTAAAATTTGAAAGCAAATTTTCTTTATAGTAGCTTTAAGTTTAACTAATAAGATGAAGCTTACTCAAAGCCGAAGATACCATGATCAGCCGCCTACTGAAAATGATAATTCAAATGCGTAAAAATTAAAAAGGCTAATAAATAATACTTTTTTTAATAATCTTGTAACATTGTAATAGATTTTTTCGAAACATCGTGATGGCATCACTTAATTTAGTGGCCGGACTAGCACTAAGTCTTAGCGCCGTGTCAGTGTTAACAGGCATCTTATGGATTTCGTTAACTCATTTTCAAGTACAACGTATTCGAGAAAGCTTGCGTCTTCT
This sequence comes from Trileptium ribeirensis, assembly GCA_030248225.1. Classification (NCBI taxonomy): domain Eukaryota; kingdom Metazoa; phylum Nematoda; class Enoplea; order Enoplida; family Thoracostomopsidae; genus Trileptium; species Trileptium ribeirensis. The sequence goes on from JASANE010010329.1 coordinate 11,438, forward strand.
AGATCGTCACGACTCACTGAATAATGCACACCGTTATCAAGATATTAACGATGCCGATGTAAGTTACGGACAGGCGAGTTTGCAGCAACGACATGCTCGGCAAGCACCGTTGTGCGGTAATTCTTGTTTTTCATAAATTATGTATTCCTAGAAATTTTCTTAAAACATTTCTATTTTTACAGAAATAGAAAGAAGGTTGAGTTGAAAGGTATAAAAATATAAACCGTATATACTCAAATTAATTCGAGAGTTTAACTTTACACACAACGACAGAAACATAAATAAATTATATAGCAATGGTATGAAGATTTTACCTAAAGCACCACGGTCGTATTCCTACTATATATGTAAGTGAAAGCGCCATTTGACAAAAATTATATCAAATCCAATTGAGACTAATAGTGAAGCATCAATATAATGTGTTTAGAGCCCAAATGTCCCACAACCCACAATGGTAAATGTTGATTTCGAGCAAATTATGAGCTTTCCAAACAAGAAACAGCTTCTCGTTGAATCCAACAAATATAACACTTGTTGCAGTATATTGTTTTCTTAAGATAATATAGATTTGGATATTAAAATACTTTTAGTAAGCGCGAGCTTTCTATTAGTTTTCATAGCGCTAACATGAATAATAACACTATTAATGTATTAAAAGCGCGTGGTACATGCGTAGAAAAAAACATGTGTTTTTACAAATGGTAAATTTGTTGTATTTTTGAGAAATGTAACGTTTTCTGAAAAGCACGATAATGTTGATGACTCCATTATTGAAAAGTGTACTAAAAATTATACAAATATAGAACATAACGGATAATTTCGGCAGGGTTTAGCTCCTAAATATTATATTAATTTTGATGGATTTTTTCTTTATTAATTCATGCAAGTTTCAAGAAACATTATCGATTTGTTCCGTGTAATGCCAAATGTGAAAGATAATATTAATGTTGAATTTTCGGAAAAAATTTATTAGAAATAGGCAAGACGATTTTTCTGAAGTTGACACATTATAATACGTTACTTTGTACATATATAACTTTAAATTATACGATATATTTTGGATAAAGCTGTTTTGGAGGATTCTGGAAGACTTTTAAATGCATTATCAGGGCTAATTAAACCTTAATTAAAACCGATTTTGCTTTAGTATCGACTTTTCGAAAGCGTCGACCCTTGATAATGCGCAGTACGCGACCTTGAAAAATTATAACTTCATACTTCGACTACGAATTACACGGTCATAAAAATGGTTTAGATGTGCTAACATTTAAGGAAGGGGCTTAAAAATATACATTTAAGTTTATATAAAACAGTTTTTGTATTATATACCATAGGGCCAGCGAAACTATTGTTCGTAAGGCTCAATAAATATATATTAATCGAAGTTGCCACTATATAATTTCACAAAACCCGCCAGCAAGAACGAGAAGCTGCCGACCTAAATCTAAGAACAATTAGGTATCCGACCTAAATTATAAGAACAATAAGCTATTCGACTTAAATTATAAGAACAATAATCTATCTGACCTAAATTATAAGAACAATAAGCTACCCGACCTAAATTATAAGAACAGTAAGCTACCCGACCTAAATTATAAAAACAATAAGCTATCCGACCTAAATTATAAGAATAATAAGCTACCCGACCTAAATTATAAGAACAGTAAGCTATCCGACCTAAATTATAAAAACAATAAGCTATCCGACCTAAATAATAAGAACAATAAGCTACCCGACCTAAATTATAAGAACAGTAAGCTATCCGACCTAAATAATAAGAACAATAAGCTATCCGACCTAAATTACAAGAACAAAAAGCTATCCAACCTAAATAATAAGAACAATTAGCTATCCGACCTAAATTATAAGAACAATAAGCTATTCGACCTAAATTATAAGAACAATAATCTATCTGACCTAAATTATAAGAACAATAAGCTATCCGACCTAAATTATAAGAACAATAAGCTATCCGACCTAAATTATAAAAAACATTAAGCTATCCGACCTAAATTATAAGAACAATAAGCTGCCCGACCTAAATTATAAGAACAGTAAGCTATCCGACCTAAATTATAAAAACAATAAGCTATCCGACCTAAATTATAAGAACAATAAGCTACCCGACCTAAATTATAAGAACAGTAAGCTATCCGACCTAAATTATAAAAACAATAAGCTATCCGACCTAAATTATAAGAACAATAAGCTACCTGACCTAAATTGTAAGAACAGTAAGCTATCCGACCTAAATTATAAAAACAATAAGCTATCCGACCTAAATTATAAAAACAATAAGCTACCCAACCTAAATTGTAAGAACAATAAGCTATCCAACCTAAATTACAAGAATAAAAAGCTATCCGACCTAAATTATAAGAACGATAAGCTACCCGACCTAAATTGTAAGAACAGTAAGCTATCCGACCTAAATTATAAGAACAATAAGCTACCCGACCTAAATTGTAAGAACAGTAAGCTATCCGACCTAAATTATAAAAACAATAAGCTATCCGACCTAAATTATAAGAACAATAATCTATCTGACCTAAATTATAAGAACAATAAGCTACCCGACCTAAATTATAAGAACAATAAGCTATCCGACCTAAATTATAAAAACATTAAGCTATCCGACCTAAATTATAAGAACAATAAGCTACCCGACCTAAATTATAAGAACAGAAAGCTATCCGACCTAAATTATAGGAACAATAAGCTATCCGACCTAAATTATAATGACAATAAGCTATCCGACCTAAATTATAAGAACAATTAGCTATCCGACCTAAATTATAAGAACAATAAGCTATCTGACCTAAACTGCCTAAACCATTTATTTGAATTCTATAGTTGTAACTTAGTTATGCAAATCAACTTCTTGTATTCCTGTTGTATTGCTTTTATGTTGAACAAGTCAAATCGATTGGTATATTTAAATGTAATGTAAGATTTATTTTGAGATTCAAAAGAACATGTTCACATTGCGTCCGATTCGAGCCAATGTGAACCGATCCGATCCGAATCGGATGTGTGTTTTATAGAGTGTGCAAACTGCATCCGATTCGATCAGATTCGGTCCGAACTGGCATGTACAAATTTTTCGGACCGAATCGGATGAAATAGTGTGAAAAATAAATACATATACATACACACGTATACGCTACGTGCAGAGATTAGTCGTGTAGAATCGGATCTGATTCAATGTGAACACAACTCAGATCGAATCAGTTCTGATCGGGTCAGACCGAATGCGATGTGAGCACGGTTGAAGAAGTGTCCTAATTATTGTCAAAAAACTGGAGATGTTCCTGTGACACTTAAGAAACTCGGCCACAAAGTGAAATGCTTATTATGCTCCCGGAATAATATGTATACAGTGTAGTTGATCAATTTCGGATACATGTGCGGTCTTCGACAAAAAATTTTGAACCCGCCACAGAATATAGTCATTTTTCAAGCATATTATATTCACCGCTTTGTTGGCATTTTTGTGAATCAGTAACGTTTCGGGCTGAAGAATTTGATTTTGGTCACAAACAAAATAATATATTTGATCACTCGCAGAATAATGTCAGCCGTTTAACATTGTGTTCGACGATGTACTCATGTACTCACCTCGTAGCCCCTGTTACAATCTCATCGACCATGGGCGGCGATGCCTAAAAATAGTGGAGGTATGAGCATAATGTTTCTTTAGTTCTTTTCTGAAATGGGGGATGCAAGCCCCCAATCCACCTCCACCCCCCCGGAATCGCCGCTCATGTCATCAACCATTTATAGCAGTTCTCTGAAGGTCGTTTAACCCTATTCAGTTCGTTGAGCAGGTCTAGGTATAGCTCTAGGCTATTTGGGGTAGGAAAAAATTTGGAATATTAAAAGTTATAAAATTTATTTTCAATCTTCATATTGTCATTAGATGCAAAATTTTAACTATTGCCATCGTCTAGGCTTCTGTTTTGTTTACACAGGAATATTGACGGCCATAAAACACCAAAGCGACGTTTGATCGCAGGACGATGTCAACGCAACATCATTTCTGATGATCAAAACTATCAAATTTAGCTGCTGTTGCTTTGCAGCTCATGTCTTAGGCCGTATTTGCACTGTGTCTCATCCGATCTGACTTCCTCTCACATTGCTTCCGCATTGATTAAACCCGTTCCTATTTGATCTAATCCGGCCAAATCATCTGGTACGATAGAGCACGCACGATTTTATCGGATCCAGATCGGATACAAATATGATGATATTGTGTGTACATATACACACATATACGGCAGGCGTAAAATCAGGTTGTATCGGATCGGATCTATGCTATTAAGTAGAAATCAAATCGATTCGGACCAGAACGGATCAAGTCGTATCAGACGTATTGTGAATGTGGCATATACGTCTGCAAATGTATGCTAAGAAACATTTTGAATAAAGCAGCGCTTAGCAGAATCTCTCATTCACGCCGCGTTCAGATTTTTAACAAATGAATAAGTATTTGCCCGTAGGTTCTTATGACCTTTTTATTCAATACTGCGTGTAGTGATTGGAACGAGCGAAGCCAATAATTCTTACTAGCCGTGACAGTGGTGAAATTTGACAATGCCCGTTGTTGGGTTTTTAGGTTTACACGCTCGATTCAACTCAACTTTGGCGGTTCATATTGATTCGTGAGATAGCTCAATTGAAAGCCTGAAAACTCTGTGTCCTTTAATACAGCGTGTCGACCGATTCCAACATCTTCCCCAGAAAAAGCAGGCCAAACGCGCTCGCGTTGGGTCCCGAAGGAGCCCAGAAAATCACATACATTACTTTTATTGTAACTTGATAACGGGTGCCGTTATCTGAGTTTAATCATACTCATTTTGTAGGGCAAATTAGCCTCTATAAAGCTATATATAACGGTTTGCTACGAGGTTCTCTAAGTAGGAATTGGCTCAAAACGGGTGTTGAAATGTGGCCTACGAGACCCGAAATACAGCAAAATAGTAGCATCTTCGCAACAGCTCGAACTATATAAGTGCTTTAGGTATTATTTTGCAGTATAGTTTATCTTCTGTGAACTTACTCACATATTGCGAGCACAATAATCGGAGATATCTTCTCAACAATTGAAGCAACATGGTTGATATTCGGTGGCTCATTGTGCAATTTATTTCTCAGTGT
>JASANE010010331.1:0-39379 GCA_030248225.1 Trileptium ribeirensis
AATATACTATTGTTGGCAGCATGTTTTATGTCGTGTTCAGAATTATTACGATGATGTGCAGGAGCACAGCAAGACTGGGCGCCCTGCTCCCCCCCTTCCCACTTTTCGGCAAAATATAACGCACGCAATTTTTCCTTACGCTCCGATTTTGAGTTCACCCCCCGCTTCCGAATAGCTTGCTGCGTCCCTGTTGATATGCTTTTAATCATTTATGAAGTATTGTATTTTCTATGGTCTGTGAGTACGAGGACCCTTGGATGCATCTACATACAGACTCTCTGGTTATTAGCAGACATTTGAATATATTTATGTGCATTCCAAACAGGTAAATAATTTTAACGCACTAAAATGTGGATCTAAATGAAAAACTTAACTACCTCGTAATGTTAAATTCCAAACTTGGGTGTACACCCATGAATGCACGTTCAGCTTATCAACGCAAGCGTCCCGGTTAACGAATTGCGGTCAGTTTATCTTTAATCCTGCGACAATACTTACACTAATTCTGCTCTTCTATTATTTGTCATAGTCGTAATATATATATATGTGAACTTTAGCATTTGCTGAACTCCAAACCGACATGAGCGATCTTACGTCGGACTTGGTTGCACTTGGCATTCCGTTTCATTCACGTCGTGTGTTTGCATCGAAGATAATGTTCAAGGACGAACATACGTTTGCGATTGATTGGCAGGTTAGTGAACACAAATTATTATTTGAAGTTATCTTTCCAAAATTCTAATATCTAAGTTAGTAAATATTGACTTGGTATATATTATAATTTATCATTTGCTTATAGTCGTACCTCAAACCCTCTATATCTGCCCATTATTGCTTAGCCATATGCATCACAGTTAAACTTTGTTTTCATACTTTTCTATCAGCCTTTGGACCACAACTCATCAACAGATTGAATTATGGTTTATTCTTTTTTATGGAGCAATGTGTTTGAAACGGACCGAGCGTAGCAGGCAGAGTTTCATCAAACAGCGTTTGTTGAACAAACACTTTTTGTCTGTCTGTGTCACAAATAAGTAATCACTGGACTAACGATTTTGCCAACTTTTTGAATACGACGAGTTATGAAATGTAATTATGCATCTAGCTTTGTGCTCGCGCTGCCCCACTTATTGATTAGCAGCGATAATTCGCGGAAAATCGAGACGAATTGGAGACTTTCATTTTTAGCCATTTGTAGTATCATAACGTTTTAGGCCTGCCATAGTCATCAGATCGAAAAATGGAGACTTTCATTTTTAGCCATATGTAGTATCATAACATTTTGGGCCTGCCATAGGCATCAGATCCAAAGATGTAGAGTATGCTGAATCCTGTCGTCGCGACAACTTTGCTACATATTTCCTATAGTCAGTTTGTGTCTGAGCAGCCACAATGTAGCTATGACCTAATGTTTAAAAAATATCGAAAAAAGTTATATTTTCAAGATTTTGTTGGCTTTTATGTGCTTAAAGGGTTATTTAAACCATTACCTAAATTGGTTTCTTCATTTTGAACATACATTGGGTATGTTATTAACCCTACGGGACATTGCAGGAACTTAACATGATAAATTCAGGCACCAAAAGTGTCCAATCTTGGTATTTTTATTAGACTAGTTGTTGGTAAAAGACTCAAACACGTCTATACTTTTTCAACCTGAATATTATGAAAGCAATTAATGTTTGCGTAGTATGTATACAATATCAGAAGCGCTGGGAGCCTAGAAAATTAAAAAAAAAACCTTTGAGATTGTAATTCCCTAACGAAAGTTTCCGGCTTTTTTGGATACATTAGAGAGCAAGAAGAAATGAATAAACGATCGCATAGTTTTGGTGTACGATGACAATAGTAGTAACCTTGTTTTTAATGTATATCTGATATATATATTATTGTTTGTATAGGACGTTGAACTATGACCCAAAAAACTGAATTTGGAGCTGCCAAAATAGTAACTCAGTCATACTCGCTCCGTTTCCACGTGCTTTGCTAGTTTAATAGTTTAGAAAGTTAGAGCTAAGTAAATCGCTCCATTACTATGTCACTTATATTGTCGCAGTAAAATACTTATGTAGTAATATTTAAGACAATGCTATTGTGTTAATAAACGCCACACAATTCCAACCGTTAACAACAAATATTATGTTGGAAAATTTTGTAAACGGTTTTCTCTATTTAAACTGAAATTTGAATAAATAATTTCCGGGTTTCAGCATTCTCTTTCGAACGGTTATACGACATCGTATCATTCGGCGTTGGCCAAATTCGACACCCTTCTACACAATCGTACGTTCTTGATACCGATGATTCAGGTGCTCGAAAAGCAAACCGTGTTCAGTGCCCAAGATCGGGTTCATGTAGCGTCGCTATTGACCGCTGCACTCGCCCGAAATATGCAATATCTCACTGAAATTGTGTTGATTTTGCTTAAGTTACTGATCAGTAAGTGTGTATTTGTTTAGCCAATGTTGCAATTGCGATGTGTGGATATTTTGCACATTTTGAAAATTTGTGTAAATTTTGCTTAACCCACTAATCTGTAAGTGAAATAATTTATGGCCAATGTTATAATAATAATAATTTATTTGTGTAAAAATTGTTTGCAATATTTCTAAATGAGTTTCACATTATACACTTCGTGCTTACATACATAGTTATGGCTGGCAAAACATTCCAGTATTGAACCCCTATGACTAGCTGGATATGTATGAAATTTTAGTTAGGTATTCTGCAGGGAGTAACCGGAATTCCGGTTCCGGTTCCGGCGAAAATCGTGTTCCGGTTCCGGTTCCGGCAAAGGGCAAAAACCATACCGGAACCGGAATTCCGGTTTAAAAATTTTGTTTGAAATTTTCCACGTTTTTTTCTTCATCGTGTAATCCAAACATATGTAACATGTATTATACAGTGATCAAGCTATACAACCAAGCAAAAGAAAAGATTAACTAACCAATTTGCCGTGTGAAACGTTAGTAAGGCACATAATTAGAGCAGGAATTTTTCATAATAACCTGCAGGAGTTTGTTAAATCAAAGCCAGGTCGATGCTTGTAGCAGCTATTTTACACATCCAGAAGTCTGTGGGATACGTTTGAATTAAACCGGTCCAACTCGGTAACAGAACATGGCTTACGCAGAAGTACTTAGGGTATGCTTGGCTAACATAAATTGCGTCAAGCAGCCGCTAGTGCGCTTGTTAACTTGGTAAATCAGTCTAAATTGAAGTAAACTAACGTTATCTGCAACGCAGCTAGAAACTCTTTCTTGGCAATGAACTGTATTTATTGAAACTGTGCGAGCAGCATCACAGTGTGTCTCATTTATAGCATTCTGATTAGAAAGTTATCATCATGATCTAACTGACGGGCCCTGTTTGTCCAACGCTAGCCTAAACAGTGTCTCTGACCACTGATCAGAAAATTACCTTCTATCTATTATTTTCTCTTAGAATCATATAAACCAATAATTTTAAGTTTCCTACAGAAGAACTTGTAACAAACGTATGTGTAGTAAAGGGAGGCGACTGGAAACAGGGCGAAAGTATGTATTCTACGGTCCAAGCTTTGTAAGCACATTCGATTTGACGCAGTATACGCAATGGTGTATAGTGGAAGACATTTTTTGCTCTGAATGTCCAAAACCGACATATTTGATCGATAAATAAACATTATTAGCTTCCTCAGTCTCTTTAAAGTTTCAGAAAGGCAATAATACCATCGCAATACATTAAGTTTAATGTAAAAGTTATTTTTAATGCATTTAAATCCACTATACCTTCATTTCTTCCATCATCTGTTTTACTATATATAAATTTCGAAGACCAGGTTCCGGTTCCGGTTCCGGTTCCGGATCCGGTTTAAATGGACGGTTCGGTTGCTGGTTCCGGTTCCGGTAAATTTCGGTTCCGGTTATTCCCTGGTATTCTGCTACCGCGCGTAGAAATGGATTGCCACTTCTATATACCACAATCTTCCGCACTTTGACCGGTAGAACTGAAAATTTTAATCATCATTCTGTATTAGTTTGGCCTAAGAATCCAGTCACTAGACCGCTAAACACTTGTAATTTAAGTCAAAATATTGAGGCCCGGTTCTTTTTGGAACGCCAAATTCTTATTCCACCATTACAGTTGTAGTCATATTAAAGCTACGTAACTGGTATATATATAGTTGAACTAGTTCAGTTCACAAATTAAGAATTATATTTTCAAATTGTCTTTTTACGACTTACAAAACTGAACCGAACAATGAAGGCCTGTCTGTTTTAATGCCTGACGCCAGGTTTGTTATGCCTGACTCCGGTTACCAGTCGGTTACCAGTATGCAATTTTTTAATAAAATTTGTTGTTGTCCTGAATATTGTAATGTGATAAGTTTTTGATAATTTCACCAAATTTTGGCATATTTAACCACTCCGTATGGGTCGTTTACTTACTGTTACCTCATTTAATACTAGCTATAATTTTGGCACACCACTGCTTATCACAGTTAGGGTTTTCCTCAGATTAGGTTCTGCCAGGAGTTCACGACGAATCCTTGAAGAAGAGTGTGACACTCATGTCACAATATATCATTATATACGCTGTGTGATGACGCGGTACATTTTTCTGTCAATTGTATCCTTTTTTTGGAGGGGGTGTGCAAGTTTTCTATTTTGTCTTTTGTACTTTTGTACCCTGGACTTTTATCCCCATGCCCGTCCTCTAAATTTTAGTCTTGCGTTTCCAAGTTTTGTTGTGTTTCCCGTACAACGTTTTTTACCAAACTCGAACAAAAAATAATAAAAAATTGTTCGAATTTTATAACAAAAGTTGGAAACTTGTCTACGTTCCAAAAAAGTGGTACAACTCCCGTACAACTTTTTTACCAAACTCGAACAAAAAATAATAAAAAATTGTTCGAATTTTATAACAAAAAGTTGGAAACTTGTCTACGTTCCAAAAAAAGTGGTACAACTCCCGTACAACTTTTTTACCAAACTCGAACAAAAAAATAATAAAAAATTGTTCGAATTTTATAACAAATAGTTGGAAACTTGTCTACGTTCCAAAAAAAGTGGTACAACTCCCGTACAACTTTTTTACCAAACTCGAACAAAAAATAATAAAAAATTGTTCGAATTTTATAACAAAAAGTTGGAGACTTGTCTACGTTCCAAAAAAAGTGGTACAACTCCCGTACAACTTTTTTACCAAACTCGAACAAAAAATAATAAAAAATTGTTCGAATTTTATAACAAAAAGTTGGAAACTTGTCTACGTTCCAAAAAAAGTGGTACAACTCCCGTACAACTTTTTTACCAAACTCGAACAAAAAAATAATAAAAAATTGTTCGAATTTTATAACAAATAGTTGGAAACTTGTCTACGTTCCAAAAAAAGTGGTACAACTCCCGTACAACTTTTTTACCAAACTCGAACAAAAAAATAATAAAAAATTGTTCGAATTTTATAACAAAAAGTTGGAGACTTGTCTACGTTCCAAAAAAAGTGGTACAACTTCCGTACAACTTTTTTTACCAAACTCGAACAAAAAATAATAAAAAATTGTTCGAATTTTATAACAAAAAGTTGGAGACTTGTCTACGTTCCAAAAAAAGTGGTACAACTCCCGTACAACTTTTTTTACCAAACTCGAACAAAAAATAATAAAAAATTGTTCGAATTTTATAACAAAAAGTTGGAAACTTGTCTACGTTCCAAAAAAAGTGGTATAACAAACGGAAAAATCGACGGTGCCATACCGCAACATATATACTGTAGGGTGTCACGGTCTTCTTCAAAAATTCTTCGTGAACCTCTGATTTTCGTAAATCGCACTATATTATTTGTATATGTTGCTTTTTAGGAAAATCTGTTGACGCCAAACATCCACAACTAATGCTCCGCCGAACAGAGTCGATCGTGGAAAAAATGTTGGCAAATTGGATTGCTCTTGGTTTATACGACTACATGAATGTATGTACCTAGTGCCATCAGCACTGCTAATTGTTTTATCTAGATAGTGTATGGTTCAATTAAAGCAAATGAATAATCATATAATTGAAAATGCCAACACAATTCCTGAGCTGTCTCCAGAAAATTTTAGCTGTTGTGACACGTACGCATTGAGGGCTTTGTCTCAGTACATTTTTGTGACAGGTATAAGTTGAATTAAAAATTTATGGTTAGTAATTGGGACACTGCTTCTAGTGCGACCCGCGGCGGCGTTCACGAGACAGCTGGTTTGTATATGAACATTTGTACCTCAAAGAATCGTCTAACGCTGAATTATGTTAAAATTTTAATGCATTTAATAATGTCTATGGTATCAACGACCAAGGTACAAGTCGTGAATATAAACATCCTATACTTATAAAATTAACGTACAGTATGTATATATATATTAGTAGAAAACAGAAAGTTAGTCAAGATCAGATCCAACCCAATGAGTGATAAATTTATAAATATTCAGTCGGATGCCGGTGAAATCCTACTAACAATGAGTTTTTGAGCGACCGTTTTTCCGGGTTGACTATTGCTTAGAGGTTTCAGAATTTGAGGAGGGACGCGGAGAATATTTTGTAAGATAACAAAAAGGCAGTTCTGACTATTAGAGCCATTCCGAAATGAGCAAAATGATTAGCGGGGTAACATTAGTAGCAAATTGTATTCGACATAATTGAGTATCGCTGATCCAGCTTTGTATCTAATTATTTGAAGCGATAGTTTTTATTTGGTCGCTACTGCATCTTTAGCCGAACACACAATGCATCAGCTATTTACTGTCAAATATTTTTACAGAAATTATTAATTTTGGTTTTCTAGGAATTTGCTGGTTCGTCGCTTTTTCTTTTGTACAAAGCATTGAAACATCAAATTGAAAAAGGACCAGTCGACGCAGTGACGGGCGATGCGCGTTATTCGCTTTCGGAAGACCGACTGCTCAAAGAACAGATACAACCTCACTCGGTGGTAAGTTGTGAGATTAAGTTTGATGTATTGTGTAAAAATAATCAGTTTGGGTATAGGAGAGTCTGTTAGGTACGCTTATGCAGAAATATTTTAATTCTTGCTGCTTAAACAGGGGATTCAGGATGTTCTTACACGGAGTTGAAGTTGATTCAACCTAAGTTTATCAAAACCTCACTTGTGCTAAAAATTGTGAAATTTATAGTTTCTATATGAAATTTAAAATTTTACATTCTTTGTAATGAACGTTGCACAGTAATATATGTAATGAATGAATGTTTCATTCTGAAGGAACGTTGCACAGATTATCACAATATTCGTTTGTTGTGGCTACAATTTTTTTTGCATTTTCCATTTTTCTAAATGCCAGAAAATGTTCAGTGGCGCACTTTGCACACTAAATATGAGGTTTGCCATGTCGTCCGAAAAAAACTCGCTCGCGATCCTTAGGTTCGTTCGCAAGCCGCAGCGATGACAAGCTCGGTCTTTGCCAAAAACGGTGTAGAAAAATAGATTTTGGACGCTCAATATTCGTTCGTTGTGGCTACAATTTTTTTGCATTTTCCATTTTGATAAATACCAGAAAATGTTCAGTGGCGCACTTTCGACACTAAATATGAGGTTAGCCATGTCGTCCAAAAAAGCTCGCTGACGATCCTTAGTTTCGTTCACATAGCCGTAATGATGACAAGCTCGCTCTTTGTAGAAAACGCTGTGGCAAGATAAATTCTGGTCAGCAGTCATGCGACACAGTTACACAATTATAATTGCATTCCACAAATCCAAGAAGCTTATTTATTGTGGGAAAGTCGAAATTTTTGTGTTTCTGAACTTGTTTTCCGGACTTGTTATTATTAAAGACCAGTTAGATATATGTTAGTGGTTTAGGCAATTATCAGACTTTTGATATACGTTCACTTGCGGACACACTATATTGTCATCAATTGGCCAAATCGCTCACGACGCTATTTTGTATCCGTCATGACGCAAGATACAATAATACCCTATTTCCCCACACTAGTTAAATAGAGCATCTGCCAGAAATAACTACGGCTGGCTTCATGCTCGTTCAATTTTCGTTTGCTGCTTTGTTAAAGGCCGACGGTCATTTTGGCAGATACTGTATTGCATTACCGATATCGCAGCTGAAGAAATTTAATGTTTGTTATCATATGACGTTTTTTTTATTTCTAGCTGCTGTACATAATTCCACGAAACGAAGCTGAACCTGACGAAAAGCTAACGTGCCGAGTTTTACGATGTGATACAATTAGTCAAGTTAAAGCCAAAATATTGGATATCCTCTATCGGAACAATGCATTCGGAAATCGACCAACGATTCAAGATATGGATTTAGGTACTTTTAGCGATAAAATTTGTTTTGTCATTTATCTATTTACTTATTCTTTTTTCTTTCAGTTTTCAATTTTTTCTAAAAGTAAGATCCACGCAGGATCTAAATTGAAAATATTTTGAAATCAGATTAAATCTTGACGTACAAATGTGCAGAAAAATGCGGATTGTCCACGATTAACACAACAGGTGGCAATCATTTGTGATATGGAATATCTCCAAGGTTAAATATTTGTCGAAAATAGAAAATAAAATTATTATTGTCTATACGGATTGACAAAAGTATGTATTAATTTGGTTGATCAACATTTGGACCCAGCACGATGCATATTGATATTTTCTGGCTCATTCATAATAAGTAAATGGCGTTAGAATTTGTCTATACGGATTGACAAAAGTATGTATTAATTTGGTTGATCAACTTTTGGACCCAGCACGCTGGATATTGATGTTTTGTGGCTCATTCATAATAAGTAAATGGCGTTAGAATTTGTCTATACGGATTGACAAAAGTATGTATTAATTTGGTTGATCAACTTTTGGACCCAGCACGCTGGATATTGATGTTTTGTGGCTCATTCATAATAAGTAAATGGCGTTAGAATTTGTCTATACGGATTGACAAAAGTATGTATTAATTTGGTTGATCAACTTTTGGACCCAGCACGCTGGATATTGATATTTTCTGGCTCATTCATAATAAGTAAATGGCGTTAGAATTTGTCTATACGAATTGACAAAAGTATGTATTAATTTGGTTGATCAACTTTTGGACCCAGCACGCTGGATATTGATATTTTCTGGCTCATTCATAATAAGTAAATGGCGTTAGAATTTGTCTATACGAATTGACAAAAGTATGTATTAATTTGGTTGATCAACATTTGGACCCAGCACGCTGGATATTGATATTTTCTGGCTCATTCATAATAAGTAAATGGCGTTAGAATTTGTCTATACGAATTGACAAAAGTATGTATTAATTTGGTTGATCAACTTTTGGACCCAGCACGCTGGATATTGATATTTTCTGGCTTATTCATAATAAGTAAATGGCGTTAGAATTTGTCTATACGGATTGATAAAAGTATGTATTAATTTGGTTGATCAACTTTTGGACCCAGCACGCTGGATATTGATATTTTCTGGCTCATTCATAATAAGTAAATGGCGTTAGAATTTGTCTATACGAATTGACAAAAGTATGTATTAATTTGGTTGATCAACTTTTGGACCCAGCACGCTGGATATTGATATTTTCTGGCTTATTCATAATAAGTAAATGGCGTTAGAATTTGTCTATACGGATTTACAAAAGTATGTATTAATTTGGTTGATCAACTTTTGGACCCAGCACGCTGGATATTGATATTTTCTGGTTTATTCATAATAAGTAAATGGCGTTAGAATTTGTCTATACGAATTGACAAAAGTATGTATTAATTTGGTTGATCAACTTTTGGACCCAGCACGCTGGATATTGATATTTTCTGGCTTATTCATAATAAGTAAATGGCGTTAGAATTTGTCTATACGGATTGACAAAAGTATGTATTAATTTGGTTGATCAACATTTGGACCCAGCACGCTGGATATTGATATTTTCTGGCTTATTCATAATAAGTAAATGGCGTTAGAATTTGTCTATACGAATTGACAAAAGTATGTATTAATTTGGTTGATCAACATTTG
Organism: Trileptium ribeirensis; assembly: GCA_030248225.1. Lineage (NCBI taxonomy): Eukaryota > Metazoa > Nematoda > Enoplea > Enoplida > Thoracostomopsidae > Trileptium > Trileptium ribeirensis. Next base: position 9,991 of record JASANE010010331.1, read on the forward strand.
GACCCAGCACGATGGATATTGATATTGTTACATTTGTTCATTTGGTTTAACACGAAAATCATATAAAGTTTATACTACCAGGAGAGTTCGGAACTTCAAAATTGAATAATTGCCGTCAGTCAAATATATATTTATTGATCATGGTCCCAATCGTGATCTTGTAAAAGTTATCACATTGCATTGTGTGGTGGACCATAGACTATAAATGGCACTTAACGTTTGCACTCACAGAGACAGCTTGCCTCAACATATCCAGGCAATGCTGTAGAGCAGTAATTGCGAATTTTATAGCAGCCATATACTCCCCCTGGTTGTGTATGTATACTAGGTTTGGCTATTTCCCAGCTAAAGGTGCATTGCCCACGGTTCAAATGAATTTCCAGTCGTGTCTGAATAATATTTTGTGGAGGTTAATGTATGGCAGTTTTTATTTCATAGACAGGCTTGGGGAACGTTTAAGTCCAATTATCATAGTAGGTGGGAATTCGCTGACCGAGGCGTTTAGGATATAAAATATCCGTCAAAAATGACTACCACTCGCTCGAAACTTACTTGAAAGCAGCTCGTTCCAAAATAGAATTGTATTATTACTTTTAATTCCTTCCAAATTTCGAGACTTGCATGCGAAAAATGTGGCCGCAAATTTTGATTACCACTATAAATATACATACAGTCCCGCTCAGAAATAAACGCACTTTTTCGCGAATCGTTCGCAATAAATTCGCGAAAACTCCGCAAACAACGGTTGAATATTTGTTGACTTTTTACGAACTGTTCGCGAGTAATTCGCAAATTTGCTTTCTTTTCTGAGCGTGACTGTATATATATTAGAATTTCCTTTCAGAATGGCGCAGCGTTGAGGGTAATTTCGTTCTACAAGACGACGACGGAACAAATTTTCAGTCAAAAGATGGTTGGCGTCGCCTAAATACACTCGATCATTACGGGGTGCCGGGAACGGCTGTGGTCGCGTTGGTGCCAAGAAATAAAAATACGAGCCTTACGTATTCGTGTAAGTAGCGTTCGCAGTGTTCAAGATGATTCAAGATTGACAGTTTGGTTTGTTATGTTCGCAAGAGTAATAATAATCACAGTTTTAATGCCAAACGGAGTGCTCTATAGCAATAATATAACCCGGTCATTCGAGGCCCGCTCTGAAATTAATCTTGTCGTACTGCCAAAGTGTAAAATATTCTGGCAGCTATATTAGGCCATTTATGGTTACATGCCAGCAAACACCCTCGGGAACGAGTTTTGATCTGAGGGTCGGAGGAGGTAAGATAAAATTCATTTATAAAACATCATTCCCAGGTTGCAAACTCGTTTCCTAAATCAAATAAATCTGCGCTTATTTTCTAGTGAGGGGGTCAGAACCAGATGCGTGCCCGCATATTTTGATTTGTGGGGATGCATCTACCGCCTTTTATGCTGTTCTCGGCTCTCTGCCGAAATTCTGGTCATTTCGAATGCCATTGGTGTACGTTAGCAATCATAATTGTCTTAATCTAGTCATAGCTCTTTCGTAACTTTTGGTAGTAATTGTTTTTCTTTATTTTGACACGGACACTGACGTAGCTATGTAATTAGTTTAATTATTTTAAAATTAAATTTCAGCTTGCTCAACGCATACGTATGCGTCGATAGGGTCATCGAGTTCTTTGCTATTATCGTCGTCAATTGGTGGAGGTGTTTCATCGTCGTCACATCATCAGCATTCACCCGAAGGATGTTCGTCGCATAATGATCCGCTTGGAATTGATGGTGACGGTGTGAAATATTGGCATTTGGTAAGTACAAATTGATGTGCGTCAAATCGATGAAAATTTAGCGTTTTGAACCATATCTAACTGTTAAGCATTTGACTAACCAAACCCGCATTTTTCTTAAATAAGCATCGACAGTCCACTGGGAGATACATTAAGGCAGGAAACGGTATGAACTGTTTTGATGAATTATTCATAACATATTGTATCTGAAGATTCATTTATGAACACGTTCAAAGCTGATTACTGACTTTTATAGCAGTTTTGTTTTATTTCAACTTTTGCTGGTTGAATTTTTGGCTGACTTGAGCATGCGCCTCCGTGTATGTAAAAAATTCGACCAACACATCAGTCTAATCCACATATAAGCAAAGTTCACAACTCTTTTAAAACTCCACCATTGACTCAGGTTTAGTTCCTAGCCACTACAAAATAAACGCATTGACTAATGATAATAATGGGTAATCGCAAGTTAACCAAGACATATATAATGCGTGAAGATAGTGGGACAAGCTCTGAGATCCGTGCAACACACGTCCGTACGATGGACTGAACAATATATAGATAAACATCCGAATTAAAAAACAACGTTATTCACCATGTGGGTAACCATATCGTGGGAAACAGTGTGTGTGACATTGACGAGAAGGAAGAATCTATCTCCACCATCTTCGTGAATATATTGTTACCTACCGAAAGTGTTTTCGTTATTTTCAAATAAACGCATTGACTACGGATAATAATGGGTAATCGCAAGTTAACCAAGACATATATAATGCGTGAAGATGGTAGGACAAGCTGTGAGACCCGTGCAACACAAGTCCGTACGATGGGCTGAACAATATATAAATGAACTTCCGAATTAGCAAACAATGCTATTCACCATGTGGGTAACCATATCTTGGGGAACAGTGTGTGTAATATTGACGAGAAGGAAGAATCTATCTCCACCATCTTCGTGGATACATTGTTACCCACCGAGAGTGTTTTTGTTGTTTTGAAATCAGCATAGCGAAAATAGTCCAGTGGATCAAAGCAATTTGCTCAAACAAGCTTTTGGGATTCAAGTAGCTTATTGCCCGGAGGCTTACAATGTCATAGTAGCACTTTGACATGAACGTGTTAAATATAGACTCAGCAATGTGGCCATTGATACTGGTATTTTTGCTTGGCCCACTTGAGCTAAGTATTGACAAAATAGTTTCTTTAGCTTAAATCACAAATATTAAATATTTTGTTGTAAATTTATTGTAGGCCAAACCCGACGATCCACACCATCATTGTCACTCAAATACTCGTAGTAGCCGCAACGATCATCATTGCTACACCAATCATCATCATCATACATCGTGTGATACTACATCACGACGCCACCGGGCCAGCAATGGTACTAGCTGCCATAATTGTGCAGCTCAAGCATCGGCTGACAGGGCTGCATCGCCTGCTCGTGCAATACCGGAGATCTATTTAACCCGGCTACTGGCAACTAAAGGAACGGTACAAAAATTTATTGATGATTTTTTCGAAACAGCTCTTTGTGTCAAGCAACAACAGCCGTCGCCAGCAACAAATCAGCCCGGACAACCACAAATTCCACCGCCTGTGATCAAATATTTGTTCAATTTTTTCGAGCGTGAAGCTGCGACGCTCGGTATTATTGATCCGGGTGTTGTCTATTCGTGGAAGAACAATAGGTGAGATAATTAGACTAGTAGCTTGTCTTGTCGCCAAGATGGTGAATTCTGAGTGTTTAATATGTAATTTATACAGACGTGAACAGCTATATTGAGCATTAAGTTATAAGAATAACCCACCGAATATCATATTGCTCGAATAGTTGGGAAGATATATGCCATTATTATGCTGGCAATGCGCAAGTACGTAGTGGATAAATTACTGTGCAAAATGAGACCAAAAATAGTCGTCATATAGCTTGACCGCTTGCAGAGATATTAGTGTTTTCACGTGTTCTGGATCCCATGGGCCCATACAAAACTACCTAATTTTTGCAGCATAAGAAATGACTTTAGCAGCACAACCACGCGCCGCAACGCCCCCTCCCCCCGAACAGCTGACCCCAGGTGCCTAGAAAATCCTGCTACCCCTGAAGGCTCGGATCTCGAACATGTTGTATGGCTATGCTTGAAAGACTAAAATCCAAACGACTGATATTGTTAAATTCACCAGTGTCACTTCTAGTAAGAATTGAACAATAATTTTTTTGATTTTCTGAGAACTTGGCTTAAACTCAAAAGCGTTTCCGAAAAACATACCGTTGATATTAATACGATGGACCCTTGATTTGATAGATGGAAATTTTGTTCGCTCATCGCAGTTTTAATTTCTCAACATTGCAGTTTTAATTTCTCAACATTGCAGTTGCAAATGATTTTTGTTTCGCTGGCAAACTCGACACGAGACAACTTGCAGAGATCACGACAAATAAATAAGTATCAATGAAGTGTGAACTCGGTGTCGCAGGTAAAAATAGGATCTCTAATTTCTAGTCTACATCGCCGAAATAGGAATATTTTAAACGTATATAGTAAGCACCTCTTCGAATTAGTAATTTTGTGTACACATTTATGATTTGATTCATTCATTCATTCTAACCTACCTCTCCGGTTTTGGGGAATGTGATTATGAATTAGGAGTTTTGTGTACACATTTATGACTTTATTAATTCATTTATTCATTCATTCTAGCTTAGCTCTCCGGTTTTGGGTGAATGTGATCTAGAATTAGGAGTTTTGTGTACACATTTATGACTTGATTCATTCATTCATTCTAGCCTACGTCTCCGGTTTTGGGTGAATGTGATCAAGAATTAGGAGTTTTGTGTACACATTTATGACTTGATTAATTCATTTATTCATTCATTCATTCTAGCCCATCTCTCCGGTTTTGGGTGAATGTGATCAACAATTAGGAGTTTTGTGTACATATTTATGACTTGATTCATTCATTCATTCTAGCCTACCTCTCCAGTTTTAAGTGAATGTGATCAAGAATTAGTAGTTTTGTGTACACATTTATGGTTCAATCAATTCATTCATTCATTCTAGCCTACCTCTCCGGCTTTGGGTGAATTTGATCAAGAATTAGTAGTTTTGTGTATACATTTATGGCTTGATTCATTCATTAATTCTAACCTACCTCTCCGGTTTTGGGTGAATGTGATCAAGAATTAGTAGTTTTGTGTACACATTTATGATTCGATCAATTCATTCATTCATTCTAGCCTACCTCTCCGGTTTTGGGTGAATTTAATCAAGAATTAGTAGTTTTGTGTACACATTTATGACTTGATTCATTCATTCATTCTAGCCTACCTGTCCGGTTTTGGGTGAATGTGATCAAGAATTAGTAGTTTTGTGTACACATTTATTACTTGATTCATTCATTCATTCTAGCCTACCTCTCCGGTTTTGGGTGAATGTGATCAAGAATCCAGATTTTATATTTGATGTTGAAAAAACACCGACGCTCGATTCGTGCCTTTCGGTAATTGCCCAAACATTTATGGACGCCTGCTCGATGGCTGAGTCAAAACTTGGAAAGGTGAGTTCACTATTTTAAGTTGTGGAACATCCGAATAGTAGTACGTATTAATAATTATACGATAACTTAAATTTGTATTATGTTTTTCACAGAAAGGATATATCCTACCAGTGGGAACGAATATACGCCGGAAGGCGACAGGTTAGAGGATTAAAACGCTTTGATATACAAGAATGCTATATGTATAGTTCTTGAGCGTTCGCTAACTTTTCCCTACATCACTAAAATTATCCTCAAATTTCTTTTCCCTACATCGCTAAAATTATCCTCAAATTTCTTTTCCCTACATCGCAAAAATTATCCTCAAATTTCTTTTCCCTACATCGCTAAAATTATCCTCAAATTTCTTTTCCCTACATCGCTAAAATTATCCTCAAATTTCTTTTCCCTACATCGCTAAAATTATCCTCAAATTTCTTTTCCCTACATCGCTAAAATTATCCTCAAATTTCTTTTCCCTACATCGCTAAAATTATCCTTAAATTTCTTTTCCCTACATCGCTAAAATTATCCTCAAATTTCTTTTCCCTACATCGCTAAAATTATCCTCAAATTTCTTTTCCCTACATCGCTAAAATTATCCTCAAATTTGGTGTTTTTCCGTCATTGTTTACTGAATTCGCCTCCAATTTTTGGCTAATTTTCCAAAATTGGCGGCACACTATAAGTCGGGGGCCTCACATCAAAAAATGTCCCAGGGGGGCCCGTCGCAAATTTTTGGTGTGGGGCCATCACACCTCTATAGCCGGCCCTCTGTAGAATAGAGTAAAGAGCTAAAAATCACGAGTCCACGATTGTTCCTTGTTGAAGCGCGCGACACTCATGCCACATGACATTATATACATACGGTATGGGTTGACGCGGTCGATTTTTTGTGTCATTTGTCCCACGTTTTGTGGGTGGGCCAGGGAGACAAGTTACCCACTTTTGTATGCAGCTGCCGCAGCAATATCCGCAACTGCCATCCTGTTCCCCAACTTTCGCTCGGTCCACCAACTTTCTTCCTATTCCCCAACTTTCGCCCTGTTCCCAAGCCACTTGTTACATCCGTGCAACATTTATCCAGTGTGTCCAGATTTTGTTACGTCCACCCAAACTTTCTTCCTGCCCACCCCTTCTCCCAAATTTTTGTTTCAAATGTGAGCAAAAACTAAATAACTAATTTTTTGTTCTAATTTGGAACAAAAGTTTGGAAGTGGGCAATGCATAAGTAAAAAATTTTCTCCCTAACAACCATTCGCGGCTTCCCCAAGTATCAATGTATGTACAACTGTCGTTATTTTCGCATAGGATTCACCTTCGAACAAACTACTATTTGCTCGTGATATACCACGTTATCGTCAGCTCGTTTCTCGTTTCTATACGGATATTCGTCAACAAAGCCCGGTTACCGATCATGACCTTGCCGTATACATGTCTCGTCTATCGGAGGTAAGCCGTAGGCTATTGTTCTTGATTGATTGATTTGTTTGCAATTTTTATCGCTTCATGCAGTATATACGTTTTATAAACTAACACGAAATTTCCTGTTTTGAGCTTACGGCTACTGGTGAAGTACCAAAAAATTTTTGATTTCCTTCTAGCTGCATTCTAAAAATGTAGAGCCCTGATTTAGTGCGGTTTGGGGCCAGAACAGTATTTCTGCCTTAGCTCCACATGAAAGACACATTTTTGTTATAAAAATTAAGCTGATGCAGAGCTTTTGTATTGAATCAGTCTACCCGTAAGTGTTTGATTTGTTAGGATTTCATAGTTAGTATTAAATTTGTTTTGCGTAGTGGCTGCTGCAATTGCACGAATTTCCCGCAAATTATATACACGTTTCATTAGAGCTAAGAAACACGTTTTCGTGCGCCCGACAACTAACAGGTGTGTAGCCAGGGGTGCGGCTAGTTGAGGCTATGGGTATTGGGTGTGAGCCGCACCCGACACCGCTGTATGCATTTAAGGCATGATAAATGGGCCTGGGGATTAATGATGTACGAAAGGAATTGATGCACGCACATATCGAATATGAAGGAGAAAGCGTGACTATTTGCGCCGCCATTTATTTTGAGGCAAATTTGAATAATTACCTCGGAAAAGTCTCTCAGCGCTGAGTAGCCAAACTCGCTCCGTTCGCTCGCTGTACGAGCTGTCATTTTATGATTTGTTGAAACAATTAAGGCTGTTCAATTTATACCTGTACTATAAATAACCACATTCTAGAATACCAAATTAATAACTATATGCCAATACTGCACACTTTTGCTAGCCATTTTTATTATTTCAAGGATTATTCGCAAGAATTCAACGTTCATGGTAGCTTGCGTGAATTGCTCGGATATGTGATCAAATATAGTGGACCAGTAAGTATTATGTCCAATTTGTAGTCTTAGGACAAGACCCAGCGGAAACGATGTGATATTCACGATTTATAAAACGCGTGACGAGTTCTGAAGCTATATCTGTTTTTGAATTCGTGGTTAAACTTGTTAAACACTTGTTAAACTTCAAGGATTATTCGCAAGAATTCAACGTTCATGGCAGCTTGCGTGAATTGCTCGGATATGTGATCAAATATAGTGGACCAGTAAGTATTATGTCCAATTTGTAGTCTTAGGACAAGACCCAGCGGAAACGATGTGATATTCACGATTTATAAAACGCGTGACGAGTTCTGAAGCTATATCTGTTTTTGAATTCGTGGTTAAACTTGTTAAACACTTGTTAAACTTCAAGGATTATTCGCAAGAATTCAACGTTCATGGCAGCTTGCGTGAATTGCTCGGATATGTGATCAAATATAGTGGACCAGTAAGTATTATGTCCAATTTGTAGTCTTAGGACAAGACCCAGCGGAAACGATGTGATATTCACGATTTATAAAACGCGTGACGAGTTCTGAAGCTATATCTGTTTTTGAATTCGTGGTTAAACTTGTTAAACACTTGTTAAACTTCAAGGATTATTCGCAAGAATTCAACGTTCATGGCAGCTTGCGTGAATTGCTCGGATATGTGATCAAATATAGTGGACCAGTAAGTATTATGTCCAATTTGTAGTCTTAGGACAAGACCCAGCGGAAACGATGTGATATTCACGATTTATAAAACGCGTGACGAGTTCTGAAGCTATATCTGTTTTTGAATTCGTGGTTAAACTTGTTAAACACTTGTTAAACTTCAAGGATTATTCGCAAGAATTCAACGTTCATGGCAGCTTGCGTGAATTGCTCGGATATGTGATCAAATATAGTGGACCAGTAAGTATTATGTCCAATTTGTAGTCTTAGGACAAGACCCAGCGGAAACGATGGATGTGATATTCACGATTTATAAAACGCGTGACGAGTTCTGAAGCTATATCTGTTTTTGAATTCGTGGTTAAACTTGTTAAACACTTGTTAAACTATTTTAAAAGGTCATAAATAATGGCACCAGATCTGAAATTACTACCAACAGCTTACATTTCGTTTTCATGTATATATAATAATTTTACTAGATACTCGCACGGACCGTTGGCTTTCTACAATTATTGGGTCATATGTTCAACCTGAATCCTTTTATATTATGATATATGCTTCTATAGTTCTGTTCGTTAATATTTGTGAACCTGCATCGTCTCGACGGTAGCATATAAATTCATAGTTTATCAATTCACATCAAAAGAATTAACGACATAGCCAAGACATTATTCACCTTTCCTTAGTTTCATTTTAGTCCAATAATGATTTTGTATGATAGGAGTACCATTTATTTGCTTGGAACAAAAAAAACGACTCCAAATATAAAAATTCAGGAGCCTAGGGCTCTGAACACGCACCTTCTGGACTAGTAGACGGGACCGTGCGCTAGGACACGCTGCCACGCACGGAAATCTAGCTATATATACGAATTTCGCGGTTAGAGCCTGAAAAACCTTACAAAACTTCTACATGTATCCTTTATATCCTAGCCCATGTATCGCTCTAGTTTGTTTAACCACTAAAATCATAAACATTGCAGCAGCAGTTGTTCAGATTACTCAAAGGTAAATGGAGAAACAATGGTTGCTATTACCTAGGCTAAATCCAACGGTAAATAGTCCACAGGTTTTGCAAAGATGTGCTCTATGCTTTTCTACGAAAAGAATTACTCTTTGTATCACTGTCTACTCATGTGCATAAGATTATACTTGGGCATGCTTTACCGACTTATAAAACAAATGACAAGCTATTATGCTATAAGTTATGTGTGCCCTTCTTAATGTGCATAATGAACAATTTCAAAAGCTTCAATAAGATCGTTGCAGAGGACTCGCCTGCCCTGATATTATTATATCAAGCAAAAAACAGCGCAGCAAGTAATTGCTGCTCTGTGCCACTGGGTAACTCTGGATTCTGAGTGTAGTAAGTGAGACGAGCGAAGCTAAGAATTCTCAGTAGCCGTGACAATTGTAAAATTTGACAATTTCCGATATTGCATTTTTAGTGTGACAGATATAACTCATCTTGGGCTGGTTGGATTGGCTCGTTTGAAAGCTTAAAATCTCTACTTGTCCCATTTAGTTAGCTGCAAAGCCCAATTTCATCATTTTCATCCAAAAAAGAGGATCAAATGGTGTTGGATGGTGTCCCGAAGACCCCAAAAATTACGTTATTATAACTCGACAACTCGATACCTGGGTCAAATTGGGCTTATTTTGTGGAGCAAATGAGCCTTTATAAGATTGTCTATAAGACTGGGTATGAGCGGTTTTTAGAATGTAGGATTTGGTGTAAATCGTGTTCTATAATGCACCCATGACTCCCAAAATACATGGAACTGGTAATATGTCCAGAAACACTGGGGATAAATAAGTATTGGTAATCCAATTCATCTTCTTCATAGCTACAAGTGCTGCTATTCTCCTTTTTTACGCTGCATGGTTTGGCTAAAACGGGGTTTCCAAGGTCCCGTTGAATCGAAAATACACGAAAATGATAATAACAGCAACCGCTCAAGCTGTATGAATTGTTTTGGCTAAATTTGCAGAGAAATTAATTCTTATATAGTTGCAAATGTGTGCTTGTATTGTCTATGCTGCAGGATTGGGTCAAACCGGCTTTTAAATGGACACATGGCACCTAGAATACACGAAAACTGCAATATCACTGAAATAGCACTTGCTATATGGGTGTTTTTGTCTTATTTCTAGAGTAATTATGCACTCGCATATTGCAATCGAAATTATATGGTATATGTTTTCAACTATTTAAGCGAAATGGCTCATGTTCGGCGGTTCATTTATTTTAGCGGTCAATGAAGCTGTGTACATCTCTCTAAATTACATATTCAACACTCATAATTCACCATCTTGGCGATAAGATAAGCTACTATTCTAAAATATTTGTATGTTTTGTAAAAATGTATATTAACAAGCTACGTATAACAAAGATTATAAACCTAAAAGTTATTTAATTTTAGATCCAAGAAGCTTTATCAAGTGATCCTCAAGCCGTCAAGCAACGACTTCATCATGACCTTAGCAATGTCATCGAATTGATTACTCAACAATCACTGCCTGTTATTATAAGATAATAATTAAAAACAATAACTGAACATAACTTAGTCGGCACTACAGTTTCAACTCGGTGGATTACGTGTTTGGTCGGTCTACGACAACATTTCAAATTGATAACGCGCTAAAACGAAACAATTGAAATTACTGCAAGGGGCTTGGAATTTATAGCTTAATACTTACTTTCACAATTCCAATTGATGATCTCGCAATATACACATTTTGTTCGCAATATGGCATTTGTTGAAAATCTTGTTAGCCAAATATTTATGGTTTGGACCTAAAACTAGGCATCTTGACGGCGTAATACAAAGAAGTGGTGGCTCGGACTTGATATTGGTTTATGAAGAGCTATTTGGTTTATTATTAAAGCTCCATCACGTCTTGGTGCTTTGAATGCTTTATATACGCGATAACTGCCTGCTTTATTTTAGCCTGATCAATGATCGATGGTACATATATATATATTATCAGTGGCCAAATTGACAGTGACATCAAATTAAATATGGTATATAAATTATGATGTGAAGCATATCAATAAATTTAATATCATTATTGTTATTGTGAATTTATAACCAGGTATAACCTGGTCTTTGCAAACATTAATATTTAGAAATTACAAACTCTTTTTTTATTCAAACGAACGCAAAAAATATACTGATATTATAGATGTTTTGCCTTTTCCAAGTTATAGATAAAACGTCGGAGATTTTCCAAAAAATAGATAAGTTTTAATTCATATTATATCATTATTGTTATTGTGAATTTATAACCGTGTCCTTGCAATCAAAATTTAGAAATTTCAAACTCTTTTTATCCAACCGAGCGCCAAAAAAAAGAAATATACTGATATTATAGATGTTTTGCCTTTTCCAAGTTATAGATAAAACGTCGGAGATTTTCCAAAAAATAGATAAGTTTTAGCCCAATCACATCATCTTTAGGTTTGTACCCGTCATTGTACAATCTAAGCTTTTGCATGTGAACATATTTCTTATATGAACATTTGGCGAGTAGTTCAAAAAATTTTTTATACATTTACCTTCGGCGTTAGAAACTGTAAAGTGTCACTCACCGTAAATGCCGAGTAGGCGTTGGTCTTTGATAGATCCTAAGCAACTATTGATTTTAACCCAACGTGTACAGAGCATCTAGTGCGAGTAGAACAGTATCAATTGTGTCTAAGTCAGTGTTTACTTCTACATATGAATATAATACGCCATATCCATTGGAATGAACAAATGTTTGCTGTTTTCATTTTCAACTACACTTTCAGTTCAAATAAATTAAATGTGGAAAATATGTTTTCAAAATTTAAGCTCAGATTTTTGTGTAAAAAATGTAGAACGTGTTTACTAAATCCAGAAACTATAGTATTTACAGCTTTGAAGTTATGGACGATAATGGTAATAGGCTAAAAATGTTAATGGTGTTTATTGTATTTTGTTTTATCATTATTTAGCTAAATTCCCCGATTCGCGTACCCCGACAGCGAGTTCAGTGGCAGTCACAAGTTTTGGACTTAGTGCTTGTGCTTAGCGTTGAAATGTCCGCATAGTGTGCAAGATTTTTTAGCAAAGGCTTTAGTAATTTTTCATTTGTGTTTCTCTATGTTCAATTTCACAAAATGTCCCGTTATAACACATTATACACGTACACTGTGCAAACAAGAATCAAGGAAATGGCAATAAAAGTATTTTGAACATAAGGTTTCCAATCATAAATGCTCAACCTCAGAGGACCCAGATAAGCGTACCGCGTCTCCGGTGGAGGCAAACCCTCCTTCGAACCCAGGGGGTGGGGTAAAGTGGGGGTTCGGCGCACATGTGTGCAGCACCGCCATGGCGAACGACCCGTCAAGGGGGTTGGAGGGGAGAGGGGTGGAGCCCTTACCCGACCATGAGCATGTATGGTTCCGCAAAAAAAGTTTTGAACATAGGGTTTCCAATCATAATTGCTCAAGCTCCGAGGACCCAGAGAAGGGTACCGCGTCTCCGGTGGAGGCAAACCCTCTTTCGGACCCAGGGGTGGGGTAAAGTGGGGGTTCGGCGTACACGTGTGCAGCACCGCCATGGCAAGCGACTGTCAAGGGGGTTGGAGGAGAGAGGGGTGAAGCCCTTACCCGACCATGAGCATGTATGGTTCCGCAAAAAAAGTATTTTGAACATAAGGTTTCCAATCATAATTGCTCAAGCTCCGAGGACCCAGAGAAGGGTACCGCATCTCCGGTGGAGGCAAACCCTCCTTCGGACCCAGGTGGTGAGGTAAAGTGGGGGTTCGACGTACATGTGTGTAGCACCGCCATGATGAAGGACCTGTCAAGGGGATTGGAGGGGAGAGGGGTAGAGCCCTTACCCCACCATGAGAATGTATGGTTCCCAATGTTTATCAAAATAATGCACATAACCGAGTGAATTCTGTAAACTCTCACGGTCAATTGATTTTGATTTCTGTTTTGTACTTTGGCAATTGTTGTTACTTTTATATTCCTAATGATGTTTGTTGTTTTATTTTTGTTTCTCAATATTTTCTATTATTCCCAATCTCGCAATTTTATATTAGGTAAAGATTAACTATGGACAAAAGTTTTCATTTTCAGAGAATGTGGCGTCGAATAATAGCTAAGAAAAATGCTTCTCCGCAACGTTCGGAGCAGGTTTATGAAATCAAAAAGAAATGGAATATACTTCAGTATATACACACAGAGAAACACAAATAACGTTCACTAATTTTGGTTTACTAAACCTAAAGCCGAAACGCCTTAATAGGCGAATTCCCAACTACCGTATAAAGTAGACTTTGCTTAATGATATTTCAAAATATAACGAAAAACACTAAAAGATTTGATGGTAGTTTTTTAAATTTAGATATGCAATAAAAACACCTATATATTAATCGGCACAAACTATTAGTCAGAAAAAAGGAACATAAGTTTGTGCCCACGGCATTACCCCTTTAGCTTAGATATAGCCAAAAACAGAGGAACGTTTAAGGGACTATATTGTTGATACGAAATAGTGCAATGGGCCCATGTTAACTTTAGGGGCCGAAATATAGTGCATGCCATACCGTTGTCGATATACTAAGCCTTAGTCTTAGCCTAAGCTAAGGTCCCTATATAAGCCATGTACTAAGCCTAAGTAGGGGGCTGCCGTCCTGCAAACTCCTCGCTCTACGCTGTTCATTTTTCTAACGTTATAAACATAAAGGTGACATGGGTCGTGCAATGGATTATCGTTCTATTTTATAAAGTGGTCGATTTAATACAGAATTTACGCGACATCTTTACATTGTGATATGCCATATATAAAAGGCATTGTAACAAATCGGTTAACAGTATAATTAGTTTTTTAAGATAAATTTTCGTTTATGCCACTCTAAGGATTTGGATTTCCGCACGGCTAACTTGCCGTAATGTTGTTTTTGTCTGCCGTGAAATATTTTTTATAATTTAAAATTGTTTTGTATTTTTATTTTGTTTATTAAGAAAACCATTCATTCATCATGTATATATGTGTTCGTCTATACTTTATAGTAAAAGTATGTTGAACTTACCTGCATTCATTTTTGCAGAGCTATAGGTTTTTCTGCCAAATTTAAGCACTGAAGGACATAGACTCGAGGGTATACCGTTACGCTCTTAATCGCCGTGAGCTTTGGATCTTGCGTATCTAAGGCGGTCGTCAAACTGTGGGGCATGGAAAGCTTTTTGTCGTATCGAAATAACAAGGTGTCGCCGAAGTAGTGAATGTAGTTGAGCGACTGAATAGTTTAAGACTGAATAGGACACACTTTAGTAGCATTTCGAAACCCTGTGTTAATTGAGTTTGTCCTGTAAAGCACATTTACTCGGCCGCTGCGAACATGTTTGAAATCGTTCAACGTGTGAAAAATCCGAGCAACAGCTTTTAAATGTCAAATCAGCAGTTTTCCTAAGCCGCTCGGGATATCAACTAAATTGACTTGATTACTGACACCACGATGTAGTCCATTTTTTCATGACATACAAAGGGAGCCATGTCCGCTTAAGGGATCGTACGCTGTATGCGCAGGGAAAATACCAGCTTAGTGCATGGTGTTCGGGGGAAACAGCTCCCGACTCAGGGTTAACCTAAGGTCTACATATCTGAAGCTTGTGCTTAGTATGTCGGAAGCGGCGGAGCAATTAACATCTCTAAAAATTACGATGGACCGTTATCCTGTTAAAAATCAGCCAAGCATTAAAGGTCCGGTCATATGCGAGCTGTTTTACACAATTAGCGCTCTAATGTAAGATTTAGAGCATGAAACTGTTATAGCAGGTATGGTTAGCTTAAGCTTTAAATCTAATATAAAACATATTCTAAGTCTGAGGGCAGCTGCACACCGAAACACCCACACTAAGAATTTTTCCTAGTCATATATCGTACGAAACCTAAAAGTAACATGGGCTAACAACAGATATGAAAACACTTAACAGTTTGAGTCTCACATTTACATCTTTATTGAACAAGTAAACAAATGGAAAAAGTTTTAAAATCTGGTCATGTTTTAAAATTGGTCAAGTGAAAACAACAGATATGAAAACACTTAACAGTTTGAGTCTCACATTTACATCTTTATTGAACAAGTAAACAAATGAAAAAAGTTTTAAAATCTGGTCATGTTTTGAATTTGGTCAAGTGAAAACAACAGATATGAAAACACTTAGCAGTTTGAGTCTCACATTTACATCTTTATTGAAGAAGTAAACAAATGGAAAAAGTTTTAAAATCTGGTCATGTTCTGAATTTGGTCAAGTGAAAACGGCGTATCCGTTTACAAATTACACATATAGTTTAAGATTGTTGGGTCCTGTGAATTTTTATTTCTGGAAGCGTTGGTGACGGTGACGTTGTTGACTGTTCCTGCTGTTGCCGTAATCTCTGTTGTTGTTGCTGTCGCTGTTGTTGGCGTATCCTTTGTAGATGTTGTTGTCTTCGTTGCTCTTGAAATTGTCGCATAATTCTTTGCCTTTGTTTTAATCGATTCAGTTTAATTCGCTCAATTTCTTGAGGACTGAGTTTTCGACGACGATTTGGCTGCTGGGTTCTAGTTTGATCTTGATCTAGATTCTGCTGTTGTTGATTCTCGCTGCTTTGCTGCTGGATTATATTCTCGGACTCATTTCCCCGGTGTCTGAATTGGACATTAGCGACAACCTGCTGCTGCCTCACCGATTTTATATCCTGTCGATTTTGTACATGTTGCTGCTGCTGCTGTTGCTGCTGCTGAAGTAACTGGTACTGCTTTGCTTGCCATTGTCGTATGCGTCGTGCAGCCATTATTCTACGCAGTGCTTGGGCTTTTCGTTGCGCCGATGTTATAGGTTTGATATAAGTCCGCTGATGGTGCGACGGATATACGACACGATGTGTCAAACCACCTAAATTTGGTGGACTCTGAGGAACATTTTGTGGTAATTTTAATGTTCCTGGCGGTCGAACTACAATGACTTTTTTGTAGTCGGGCTCCTTTGTTGCTTTCGGCTTCGAACCTGGCTCACTTTCTGGAAACGTTTTTGGTTGAAGTGGCGGCACTATTTTTGAAAAAACTTTTGATGCTTGTTTTTGACGTGGCGACGGCGGAGCAATCAGACGTCCGAATTCTGGCTTTTCGTTTGGAGTTTTTGTTGATTTCTGCCGAGTTCCATCGGACGATACTGATTTTGAAGATTGCCTAACGCTAAAATTAAAGAAAGCAATTATATAATTCAACGCAAACAACAAATATATAGCAGTCAATAGACCGACAGGATGAAATTAATAAAGGACTGGGGTAGTTGTTTGTGTGTAGGCAAATATTTGGGCCCGTCACAGGATTTTTGTCAACATACGTTGAACAGATGAATGGTTATATGATTTGATTGTTCCATACCTCAAGATATATATTTGATTGGCAGGAAAACGTAGTAAATGGAAAGTTCGTACAGATAATAGTTGAGTAACGTTTCATCGGTGTGCTGCAGAACATGTCACACTTGTAAGAAAGTGGCTAATTAAAAGCCAGTTATGGCAAGACTTATTTCATATCTATTCGTATTCGAGCTAAACAATTTTTGCAAAAATTTAGCCGCCTAGGGCGCTACGCAGGGGTAGCGAAATATTCATTGTAGGTTTAGAACAATAAAATCAATTTTTTGACATAATAAACAATCCCTGAACCCATCGGTATCGCCCAACAAGCAATAAACTCAGTTATTCTTCACAATTTTGAAAATTTCACCATTTTATGCTTATTAGATTTTGGCTCACAGCTTAAAATGGATACTCTGACTACAATTGTTACCATTTAGCTTATATTTCTCAAAGAAAGGATTATGTGGTCTCGATTTTCGGCTCCATATTCCTATAAAGATTTATACCCTAAAATGTTAGGGTACCCTAAATAGCCGTCAAGAAGTTTCTAATTCCTGTCAATTTTGTGCAAAATTTTTGTAGGATGTCATTGGAGGAGCGTAAACGGAAAGCCAGGTGCACAATGAACTCTCCTATTCATGAATTGATGCGTATTCAGTACAATAATAAACATACTTTTGCCGCGTCTTTGGACTGATCTTGGACCGATCATTTAAAATTCTCGTACGTTACCCACTAGCCACTAAGCAGTCGGTTCCGTAAGGAATCTCGCAACGCGAGGGTATATCACGCGCGTAAACGTATAGGGAGCGATAAACACGGTTTGCTTAACGCCATGCATGTAAGTTGGTTCCATTTAGCGGTATTCCTAGAATCCCGCAGCCCGAATTGGTCAATTTTGCAGATACAGAGAAAATAGTTCGATTCACCTCAATCAGGGGGTTAGCAAAATGCCCATTTCGCCCATACTTTTGTATTTTGGATTTCCAGTCCCCCGCCCTCGATACCCGTAATTTTTGAAAAAAATTTTCTCGAAGTTATATATCATCGAAACCGCATTGACAAGCTAAGTCAATGCAGTTTGGATTAAGTTAAAGTATTAAAGCATTGGTATTAAGTAATAAATTCTGCACACCCGGTTCACAGGTTAAGCAGATGCTGCTATTTACGTGAAATCCTAAGCCTAAGGCAAAGCCTTATATACAATCCGACTACAGGGGTTCTGTAGTGGCTACCCCCTCACCTTGGCCTCTGACCCCGAGCCCCCCCCCCCCGCATACGGTGCGAGGAAAATTTTGCAACGCTAGGGTGAAAATTGGCATAAATTGTGGTAAAATAGGCAAAAATATAATCTTATGGGGAGGGTAGGGAGGTCGTCAAATTTTCCAGCACGCGCCCCTAGCCGCATAGACTTCAACCCTCCCCTGAGGTGGCCTCCACCCCCGCCCACCCGGGCTACCTCCTCAGACCTCGGAGAGTCAGCATGTATGGGCTGGTCCTTCGCCTAAGGGTTAGACCGATTAAGTTTTCAACTTCTTGGTTAATCCATGAACCGATTGAACTGATTTTACCACCATTTGACTCGCCAGTGCGGTTCGAAAGATATATAAAAGCATACATATATACGAAGAAAAAATTTTTATTGACAATTTTAGGTACAAAGGACAAAAAATCCATTGGGAACAAAAAATAGAAAAAACCTGTTATAAATTTGGCGGAAATGAGCATTTTCTGAACGCCTCATCGAGCTGGATCTAATGGTGCAATAATTTCCGCTGGATGTACAAAATTGACCATTTTTTGCGTGCGGGTTCTAGGAAAGAATTAAAAAATGCTGCAATCTATAATGATGACTTTTGATAGTCAAAGATATTTTCTACAATTCACCGCTACTCGAGTAAAATCCACTCGTGACGATTCGATTTATTCTGTATAAATATATATATAATTGCCAAAACACAACTCACTTTTTCTCGAACGAATATATATACTAAGAAATTTGTTATTGCATTTTGGGCCATAGTTTAAGCGTTTTCGCAACCTGCGGGGACGATATTAACGCAACTGAAACGGAGCGAGCGAAGCTAGCAGAGTTTCCGCTGAGAGCGCTTTGGGAGAAATCGTGAAAATTTCTTTTTTGTGTTTCAGTCATTCATAGCCCATATTCGGATGGATAGATGGATTTCGATAAATTTTTTTCGTCTGCAAAAATCCCGAGAATGGCCCTCTAATTGAGCGCGAACAACTTCGATTCCATCTTCATGGTCAAAATTGCAAAAACAACTTTATTAAGTATTCTTTGCCAAATCTAGCCATACGGATACCAGTATTTCGCATCTCATATATCGCGACAGTGGCTTCGCATCGAAAAATGTAGACCACTACACGCAGAATCATCTCAACGAGATATACAACTTTGTTGGCCACGATTTTTTGTGCGACCACTCCCTGAGCCGCTGTGGGGCCGAATATGGCGTCGACCTTTTGCCCGAAATAACGATTTTTCAATTTTCGGCATGTTTATTGCATTACAATGAGTGCCTATTAGGTCATAAAGTACACTGGATACGATGGCTTTGCTATCTAGTATCTAACTTGACTATGTTATTCTTTTTATGGTGTTTCCAGGATTTTCCGGTTGTCGAACCTGATTTTCTAAACTTGTTCATTTTCTTTTGTTTTGTTATGTATTGCGTGCAGGGTGGTATCAAGAATAGTCTATATATAGGTATTTATAAACGCTGAATACAATTATTTGGCTATCTTGAGTCCAGCGTGAATATTTCATGCCTTTTGATGGTGTCTTAATGCGTTTAGGGTCAATGAATCAATTTCTAGAATATAGTTTGTCTTCTGTTACTTGGTTATGTATTGCGCACTGGTCATCAAGAATTGTTTATATAGGCTTTTCGTTAGGCTGAATACTATGGTTTGGATATCTAGAGACCAGCACAAATTATATTTGATGATTGTCAGTTGTTTTCGATTTTGTTTGGGGTTGACGAGTTTTTAGAATTTTCAATGGGTCCAGGGTTCAAAAACTCTTAGGGGTTTATCTACATCGAACAAACGTGTTACATGTGATTAAACAAAATGATAAAAATGAATCCACGTTCGCTTAGTTTTACCTTCACTTGGGAGTTACTAATTTTATTACCCCATTAATTTTGATATTGTTGAAACCACTGCTTCAATGAAATTTGAACAGCAGGCTTTGATTTAAAGAAGATAGCAATTACCGACTTCACTATCTCTTATGATCATTACACCGAACTCTATTCTGATCAGTATTTATCAATTTTGAGTTCCATACCTGTCGTGTAAATTCACTAGTCCGTCCTTAAAAATATATCCCAGTTGGTCGGAGTGTGTCGGCTGGTGGGAGGGAGGTGTGCGATGCTTTCGACGGCACGAACACTACGCTATAAATTCGGCGCCTGCGGCGCGTCCAGGTGGAGGGCGGTAATGAGCATGTATGATGCAATTATATAAATAAATGTCAAACGGATTTTCAAAATTCAACAAGTTAAAAACCTATTTATATGGTTGACATGGCCAAATTTTGAGGAAAACGAATAAAATAACTAGAAAGTTCGCGGATGCTAGTAGGGTTTTCAATGTATTTCAGCACTCAAGTGTTCAAAAAATTACACAATACTTAATCGTTTTAAGTAAGTTAGGATGCACTATATGCCAAAACATTAGCTTACTTTCGCCTCGGACAAAGTCGAAGTTTCGGTCGTTTTTCAAATATATATTTCCTATGGTTGTTTAGTCGGATCTACAGTGTCATTAAGTAGTATTACTAATATATTCCTTTAATTATACGTTTTATGGTGCTTACTTTCGCCTCGGACAAAGTCGAAGTTTCGGTCTTTTTTCAAATATATATTTCCTATGGTTGTTTAGTCGGATCTACAGTGTCATTAAGTGGTATTACTAATATATTCCTTTAATTATACGTTTTATGGTGCAAAGTTCGAGAAAATTGAAAAAAATGTTACAGTTGTCTCTATAAACTCATCTCATTTAGGATGAATGACCCACTTTACTCCAAGGGCTCATCATGGACTCTTGGCTAATGAGATGTGGCATACGTGTTTGTATCAAAATTTTAATTAATTAAAATTTTTTGTAATTTAATGAATTATAAAATTTGGATCGCGTAGTTTAGCAGACATTTCACTATAATACACTTACAATTCGTCAGGCGATAGGATTCGAAATGGTAACGGATCAAAAGGTTCAGGTCCAAGGTCAATACCGGCGTTTGGTTCAATTTCTGCACTAGGCAATGGTTCTTCTTCGTCAGGGACTGTTTCATTTTGTGCTGTTAGCTGTTGTTCTGGTTTTGGGAAATTTTGTTCACTTTCTGGACGGCGAACAATTACAACTCGTGGCTTCTTAACGACGGTGATTTTTTCGGCACTCGTTTGAGGATTTGGCTCAGGTTCGGATTCATTAGCTGATTCCAGTTGTTGTTGCAGCTTTTGTGACGGTGGTGGTGATTGTGCAGGCTTTGGCTTGGACTCTGCAGCTGCTAAAATGGCCGACGATGTCGACTGATCCGTAATTTGATTGCTTCGGACTGCGGCAGCTGCAAGGGCAAGTCGTTGCTTTTTTGCTTTTTCGCGTAGAAATTTTTCTCGTGTAATAAACGATGCCCCAGTTACCTACAATAGATGTGACTATTGTAAATGACCATATATATCATATACGCTGTTGGTTTTGCCTTGGCGGGTGTGGTTCCGGCAGGTTAGGGAGCACGGGGGGTTCGGAAAAATTTACTGCCTTGTGTAACCAAAAATTTTCCACGCGCCTTAAATAACCGCACGGAGGGGCTGGTGTTTGTGGAGCCACAAGAGGTACATATACAACAGGGGTCCGACCATTAGGGTCCCATAAACTCTTTATCGAATCATTTTTATGTTTTAATATGTAAAGGCTGTATCAAACAATAATACAAAACAAAACAACTGGATGATGAAAATTAGGCAATCTTATACTGTCAAAAGTATGAACAAAAGTTTTTATTAAATAATCTTACGATCTTTTGATAAAAGTAAGAATAAAATACGTAAATCTGGTTCTGAATGCTAATCTCTCTGACTCATCCGAGTTCAACTTAAAATAATTGGGGGTATATTGAAGACGAACTTTGTTATGCAACAAAATTATCAAGACATGCTCTAGTTCATAAATGCGACAGTAATTTTATTGCTTCTTTGCATTGTAAAATATATATCAATTTTCAAAAAGCCACTCCTATTGAAATAGAGCTATCAAAGTAGCGTTAGGTATGTTTTGTGTCCCTAAAATTACTGCACAAAAGATATTGCAACAGCGGCAGTAATTTTATTGCTTCTTTGCGCTGAACAATATATATCAATTTTCAAAAAGCCACTTCTATTCAAATAGAGCTATCAAAGTAGCGTTAGGTATGTTTTATATCCCTAAAATTACTGCACAAAAGATATTGCAACAGCGGCAGTAATTTTATTGCTTCTTTGCGCTGAACAATATATATCAATTTTCAAAAAGCCACTCCTATTGAAATAGAGCTATCAAAGTAGCGTTAGGTATGTTTTGTGTCCCTAAAATTACTGCACAAAAGATATTGCAACAGCGGCAGTAATTTTATTGCTTCTTTGCGCTGAACAATATATATCAATTTTCAAAAAGCCACTCCTATTGAAATAGAGCTATCAAAGTAGCGTTAGGTATGTTTTATATCCCTAAAATTACTGCACAAAAGATATTGCAACAGCGGCAGTAATTTTATTGCTTCTTTGCGCTGAAAAATATATATCAATTTTAAAAAACCACTCCTATTGAATTAGAGCTATCAAAGTAGCTTTAGGTGTGTTTTGTGTCCCTAAAATTACTGCACAAAAGATATTGCAACAGCGGCAGTAATTTTATTGCTTCTTTGCGCTGAAAAATATATATCAATATTCAAAAAACCACTCCTGTGGAAGCAGAGTTATCAATGTAGCTTCAGGTATGTTTTGTGTCCCTAAAATTACTGCACAAAATTTATTGCAGCATATCTATAATTTGGTAACGAATCCGATAGTGCGGTCGGTTTGATTTTATGAATTATTATAATTTTAATTATTGACAAAGGATTCCATAATGCCAGAGTTTTCGCAGTTCACGATACCTTATATGAAATACATAAAGCAGTGATATCGCAACCGTATTCTATACACGAGCAACCAACGGATCTAACTCTTTTTTTTCAGAAATTAATGTGTATTCTGTACATTATTGAACAAATATTTGCCGCAGCGGCGGACTGTTCCTCGATCGTTTGATCCCAAGTCTCGCACACTAGCCACTACGCCATTTAAGAGCTGTGGCTTGGTTCTTTAATGAACCTCGTAGAGCATGCGATGCGAATAACAACGCACTTGCAAACGCACGTTGCACGACTGACTCGATTAGCACTTGTCGTTGCATTATGCGATGTGACAAATGCGTTACATTATTCATTATAGGTGTAGTTTAGCGATAATGTAAATTTTGATTAAAATTCTTTAAATTTTTTTAGTAACCGAATTAGGCTTAAGTTTAGTATAATACATATATAAATACATTTATGCTATATATACTTATACTACTTACTATATTTGTACAGATAAAACGTTGAATAAGACTAAAGCTTAAAATTAATATATCGAGAACGGCATAGCCTAAGCGTTAAACTGGACCTCTTTAAAGCCAATGTTTAATGCTTCGTTATCGATCAAACATACCTCGGTGTCGACATCTTCTTTGTCTATTTTTGGCTTCTTTTTAAGATTTTCTGAATTATAAAAGTCGGATTGGATCCAAGCAGTTGGTATCTTTGAATTACCGATTTCGGAACGGGAAAATTTCAACTAAAATCATTTAGAAATCTTAAATAAAGTATCGATATCAATATTGAAAACATAATGTTTGTTGCTAATCTATTCCATCTACATACATATATAGCCAATTCTTGAAGGAACCACGCGCATATATTTCCCATAGATATTGCATAAAAACCACAAGTCTTATGCTTAAAATTCAGCTATTTGCACATCACTCTACCAAAACTAAACAAAAATGAATGCTGTACATAAACTCTGTCAGCAGAAAATAAATTTATCGCTCAATTAGAATCCTTTCTAAGCTGTCATTTTGTTGATGTCCTAAATATACTTTCTCGGGTTGAGAATTTAAATATATATCTATTATACAGAGTAGAAAATGAAAGCATATGTTTATATGACACAAAACATAAACTAGAAAAAGCTACACTGCCTGAAATTGCACTAGTATTTGAGAGAACTGAACCTCATATAGTCTTGGACGAGAAACACATCGCAACAGCACAGCGTAAAGTACTATTTCATTCAAAGCATCATAGATTTGTATATATGATTGTTTCAACAGCCGCAACTGATGCAAAAGAATACAAAGGAATCGTTAAAACCCACAATTTATCATGGTTTATTTTAAGTCATTGTTTCGTACGACAAAATCCTTGAGTCTGCAGGGATCTCGACACCAGTAGAAATAGGAGTTTCGCACTCTTAGCCTATTGGCTTATAGTCGAAATATGATGACGACCATCATTATGACCGATATACATCGCATCTGATGAGTACAATTAAATCGCGCAGCATCAAGTTCAGCATTTTTAGGAATACTGGTATTCATAGTAAACCGGGTAATTTTATTTTCCACTACATCAATCACTGTGAATCGTTTTTGTTTATTATTCTTCTTACATGTGTTTTACACAGTGAACTAAAATACACACGCAATTTTGTAATTTTTGCAATATTTAACATTTAAAAGAGCACTGATTTACCGTGAGATCATGAATAAAAATAAAATGCTTAGATAATTACATAGTCAATACTTTAACTATGTAATTATCACAGTCCAGTGTAGCTATCGTAAAAACTAATGAGCACATTGTGTCATCGAAATTGATACGAATATAAAGTCTCGCTGAGAAAATCAGGTGAAAGTTTTTTTAAAGCCAAGTAGACAATATAAAATGTTTTAACTGATTGGCGTTCTATATGGTAGCCACGATCAAGCAAGCCGCACATGTGTGGATTTTAACTCCGGACAATTCATTAAAATTCATTTCAGTATATTTCAATTTTTACTGAAGGCTAGAGGTAGAAATAATTGTTAGCTATAACTGCGTAGTATAACCAACATGCGCATAGTTCCAATTTTTTTATTTGTTAACGAACAATGGCCTTAATCCGTTTTTGTGAATGGGTTATTTGTTGAATACCTCGTCAAACGCCGACGGCTCCACGTCGTTTACAAAATTAATTAATGCTATTAACACGAGAGCCTAGAAACAGTAATATACGACTCAGCCGACGATTCAACTTCGAATCAATCATGCTTGAGACCTCAAAATTAATTAAAGCTATTAGCTAGAGCTAGAAGTATAGTATCTCAGCCGCATAAGCTTGAATCAATCATGCTCGGTTTAACAAAATTTAATTAAAACAGGCGAGAGTAGCTAGAGATACAATTTCTCCAGCCTGACGATTCAAGCTCCGACCCAATCATGCTCGGTTTAGCAAAATTAATTAACGCTATCTTAATATAGAGCTAGAAATAGTAGTATAGATCAAATTTCCTAATCAATTATGTTGGGTTTAACAAAATTAATTGACGCTATTAACACGAGAGCTACAAATATTACATACTCAGCTCACAATTCAGTTCTCGAACGAGCACGATTCTATTTCTTAGCTTTGAATCGTCGGGCTGGAATTGTATACTACTATTTCTAGCTCTCGTGTTAATAGCTTTAATTAATTTTGTTAAACCGAGCATGATTGATTCGGAGCTTTGAATCGTCGGGCTGGAATTGTATACTACTATTTCTAGCTCTCGTGTTAATAGCGTTAATTAATTTTGTTAAACCGAGCATGATTGATTCGGAGCTTTGAATCGTCGGGCTGGAATTGTATACTACTATTTCTAGCTCTCGTGTTAATAGCTTTAATTAATTTTGTTAAACCGAGCATGATTGATTCGGAGCTTTGAATCGTCGGGCTGGAATTGTATACTACTATTTCTAGCTCTCGTGTTAATAGCTTTAATTAATTTTGTTAAACCGAGCATGATTGATTCGGAGCTTTGAATCGTCGGGCTGGATTTGTATACGATGATTTTCTAGCTCCCATGGTTTAATAACGTTAATTAATTTTGTTAAACCTAGCATGATCTTTGATTGGAAAGCTTCTAATGTCGGGCTGGAATTATGTATGACTACTATTTTTAGCTCTCGTGTTAATAGCTTTAATTAATTTTGTTAAACCGAGCATGATTGATTCTGAGATATGAAACGTCAGGCTGGAATTGAATACTACTATTTCTAGCTCTCGTGTTAATAGCTTTAATTAATTTTGTTAAATCGAGCATGATTGATTCGGAGCTTTGAATCGTCGGGCTGGAATCGGATATATACTACTTGATTCTCTAGCTCTCGTGTTAATAGCGTTAATTAATTT
Source organism: Trileptium ribeirensis (assembly GCA_030248225.1). Lineage (NCBI taxonomy): Eukaryota > Metazoa > Nematoda > Enoplea > Enoplida > Thoracostomopsidae > Trileptium > Trileptium ribeirensis. The sequence continues at coordinate 36,232 of JASANE010010331.1, forward strand.
TGTTAAACCGAGCATGATTGATTCGGAGCTTTGAATCGTCAGGCTGGAATTGTATACTACTATTTCTAGCTCTCGTGTTAATAGCGTTAATTTATTTTGTTAAACCGAGCATGATTGATTCGGAGCTTTGAATCGTCGGGCTGGAATTGTATACTACTATTTCTAGCTCTCGTGTTAATAGCTTTAATTAATTTTGTTAAACCGAGCATGATTGATTCGGAGCTTTGAATCGTCGGGCTGGAATTGTATACTACTATATCTAGCTCTCGTGTTAATAGCTTTAATTAATTTTGTTAAACCGAGCATGATTGATTCGGAGCTTTGAATCGTCGGGCTGGAATTGTATACTACTATTTCTAGCTCTCGTGTTAAAGCTTTAATTAATTTTGTTAAACCGAGCATGATTGATTCGGAGCTTTGAATCGTCGGGCTGGAATTGTATACTACTATTTCTAGCTCTCGTGTTAATAGCGTTAATTAATTTTGTTAAACCGAGCATGATTGATTCGGAGCTTTGAATCGTCGGGCTGGAATTGTTATAATGATTATTTCTAGCTCTCGTGTTAATAGCTTTAATTAATTTTGTTAAACCGAGCATGATTGATTCGGAGCTTTGAATCGTCGGGCTGGAATTGTATACTACTATTTCTAGCTCTCGTGTTAATAGCTTTAATTAATTTTGTTAAACCGAGCATGATTGATTCGGAGCTTTGAATCGTCGGGCTGGAATTGTATATATACTACTATTTCTAGCTCTCGTGTTAATAGCTTTAATTAATTTTGTTAAACCGAGCATGATTGATTCGGAGCTTTGAATCGTCGGGCTGGAATTGTATACTACTATTTCTAGCTCTCGTGTTAAAGCTTTAATTAATTTTGTTAAACCGAGCATGATTGATTCGGAGCTGTGAATCGTCGGGCTGGAATTGTATACTACTATTTCTAGCTCTCGTGTTAATAGCGTTAATTAATTTTGTTAAACCGAGCATGATTGATTCGGAGCTTTGAATAGTCGGGCTGGAATTGTATACTACTATTTCTAGCTCTCGTGTTAATAGCTTTAATTAATTTTGTTAAACCGAGCATGATTGGTTCGGAGCTTTGAATCGTCGGGCTGGAATTGTATACTACTATTTCTAGCTCTCGTGTTAATAGCTTTAATTAATTTTGTTAAACCGAGCATGATTGATTCGGAGCTTTGAATCGTCGGGCTGGAATTGTATACTACTATTTCTAGCTCTCGTGTTAATAGCTTTAATTAATTTTGTTAAACCGAGCATGATTGATTCGGAGCTTTGAATCGTCGGGCTGGAATTGTATACTACTATTTCTAGCTCTAGTTTTAATAGCGTTAATCTATTTAGATAAACCGAGCAAGATTGATTCGTAGCTTTGAATCGTCGTGCTGGAATTGTATACTACTATATCTAGCTCTCGTGTTAATAGCTTTAATTAATTTTGTTAAACCGAGCATGATTGAATTTGTAGCTTTGAATCGTCGGGCTGGTAATTGTATAGCGATTATTTCTAGCTCTCGTGTTAATAGCTTTAATTAATTTTGTTAAACCGAGCATGATTGGTTCGGAGCTTTGAATCGTCGGGCTGGAAATTGTATACGACTCATTTCTAGCTCTCGTGTTAATAGCTTTAATTAATTTTTTTTTGTTAACCGAGCATGATTGGTTCGGAGCTTTGAATCGTCGGGCTGGAATTGTATATACGATGATTTCTAGCTCTCGTGTTAATAGCTTTAATTAATTTTGTTAAACCGAGCATGATCGATTCGGAGCTTTGAATCGTCGGGCTGGAATTGTATACTAGTATTTCTAGCTCTCGTGTTAATAGCGTCAATTAATTTTGTTAAACCGAGCATGATTGATTCGGAGCTTTGAATCGTCGGGCTGGAATTGTATACTACTATTTCTAGCTCTCGTGTTAATAGCGTTAATTAATTTTGTTAAACCGAGCATGATTGATTCGGAGCTTTGAATCGTCGGGCTGGAATTGTATACTACTATTTCTAGCTCTCGTGTTAATAGCTTTAATTAATTTTGTTAAACCGAGCATGATTGATTCGGAGCTTTGAATCGTCGGGCTGGAATTGTATACTACTATTTCTAGCTCTCGTGTTAATAGCTTTAATTAATTTTGTTAAACTCGAGTATGATTGATTCTGAAGCTTCTGAATCGTCGGGCTGGAATTTGTATACTACTTTTTCTAGCTCCTCATGTTAATAGCGTTAATTAATTTTGTTAAACCGAGCATGATTGATTCGGAGCTTAGAATCGTCGGGCTGTTTGAAGCGGTATTTAAACAAATAACCCATTTTTCACAAAAACGGATTTAAGGCCATTGTTCGTTAACAAATAAAAAAATTGGAACTATGCGCATGTTGGTTATACTACGCAGTTATAGCTAACAATTATTTCTACCTCTAGCCTTCAGTAAAAATTGAAATATACTGAAATGAATTTTAATGAATTTGCGAGTTAAATTCACATGTGCGGCTTGCTTGATCGTGGCTACCATAGATAACGATCAGTTAAAACATTTTATATTGTCTACTTGGCTTTAAAAAAACTTTCACCTGATTTTCTCAGCGAGACTTTATATTCGTATCAATTTCGATGACACAATGTGCTCATTAGTTTTTACGATAGCTACACTGGACTGTGATAATTACATAGTTAAAGTATTGACTATGTAATTATCTAAGCATTTTATTTTTATTCATGATCTCACGGTAAATCAGTGCTCTTTTAAATGTTAAATATTGCAAAAATTACAAAATTGCGTGTGTATTTTAGTTCACTGTGTAAAACACATGTAAGAAGAATAATAAACAAAAACGATTCACAGTGATTGATGTAGTGGAAAATAAAATTAACCGGTTTACTATGAATACCAGTATTCCTAAAAATGCTGAACTTGATGCTGCGCGATTTAATTGTACTCATCAGATGCGATGTATATCGGTCATAATGATGGTCGTCATCATATTTCGACTATAAGCCAATAGGCTAGTTCTGCGGAAACTCCTGTCTACTGGTGTCGAGATACCTCTGCAGACTCAAGGATTTTCTGGTACAATACTGAAGAGCGATGAGCTTTAAAATAAACCAGTATATGTAACTGAGCAGTTAAAAC
>JASANE010010332.1:0-66345 GCA_030248225.1 Trileptium ribeirensis
CCGCAGACTTTAATATGTAAAATAGCTGCTACAAGCATTGACGAGGCTTTGTTTCTTTAACTCCTGCAGGTTAACATAACAATTCCAGCTGAAATTATGTGTCCTAATTACGTTTCACACTGTAAATTGCTGAGTTAATGTTTTCTTTTGCTTGGTTGTGTTACAATTTGATCATTGTGTATATGTTACATAATGCTTGGTTCACAGATGAAGCAAAAATGTGGAAGATTTCTTACAAAATTTTTTAAACCGGAATTCCGGTTCCGGTTGGTTTTTGCCCTTTGCCGGAACCGGAACACGATTTTCGCCGGAACCGGAATTCCGGTTACTCCCTGAAGATAAGGTAACTCAACCGAAATCATCTTGTCTATTAACACATTTTGTAGTACATCGGCGTGGCATAAAACTTAATGAATTACATATTAAAAGCCCAAGCCGTAACGAAGTTGGCATAAAGCGCTATGGCTATCATCACAATTTCGGCACTTAATAGTATATATAGTATATGATTAAAACGATAGCTATAAACTAAAATATAACGAGGAAGGAAAAATACCATTAACATTAGGTTATTAACTTAGCAGATAAAAACAAGAACGCCAGATGTTTAGTTTCAACTTTACCTAATTTGACGCTGTTCATCATTGTTATGATGAACTGCATTTATTTATCGTACTAATAGAAATATTGTTGTGTATTGTAAGGGTATGGTTACCATGTTAAAGTTCGTGTCCATCCTTTATTGCAAGGAAAAAATTACTCATTTTAGCTGAGCGTTTAGCAAAAAAGTCGTCAAGCAAGCAGAGGTGTAAAGCACCACGGAAAGCCGTTACCGTCAGGAAACCTATAAGTGGAATCGCTATGCATCAAAGGTCGGCAATATCCTTTTTGTCTAAATACACTACATCCAGAACGGCACGAACTGCACTGTCGCTAAACAACATGTTTTCCGACGCTCAAACAACAACCAGCATGAGCAGCGCTTTCGGTACTATCACGGCTTCGGACACAGAAACTGTAACGACTGCTAATGAAAGAACTGACTCCGCTGCCACAGATGCCGCATCGGCAATTTCACCACAGCTCTGCTCTGTGCCTAATGAAAGACCTGTGAATATCCAAAGCTCTTACGAAAACGGTGTTTCTCAATTGGAAGACATAGTTGGAAACAGCAACGCCTATGGAATGAAACAGCCAACGCATTTGTATCCTGGTAAGACATGGTTATAAACCTACCCATATTGTACCTCACGAAAAAAGGGATTAACTAACTAATTATTGAACACACGGGATGACCCCTATATTTAGCGTCTTGTGATGAAGTTGACATATTTAATGATCTTGTAAACTCTACGCAGCACATTTTAAACATTCGTTTAAAATTTAGTTGAGCAAATTAGAGTAAAGAGCGAATCTAAGATTATTTTCGACATGTTAAGATCGAAAAAGTATTGGTCATACAAGTGGTACTTCAGATGGGAGTTATTGTTCCAAACTCATAGATGAAAGTTGAACGTTAATAACCTATCGCCGTCTAGCATCTGTGAGGCTTATTTCTAAAGTCAATACATAATCGACTACTAGACGGTTTAGGTATATTTGGAAGGTGGCGGGTCGACCCGTAGAGCATTTCCCGTTTGGGCGCGGCCAAGCTAAAGCATGGCGTGACTGCGTTAAGTACAGTGCAGCTAGGGTAATGCGTAAGGCAGACGTCAGTTCATTAGCGGCGACATAAACGCAAAGAAGGATAACAGAAATCGCAGAAGTTAAATGAAACCTGTCAAAGTCGTTCACGGAGCTTGGGGTGCAAATATTTTTTAATGAAATATAGGTCTTAATACAATGTTCGGATTTGGTATATTTTTACGTTTTCAGAACGGAAATGCAACCAACGCTAGTAGTTACTGTGTGTATAAACTAAGGTTCAGCTTAGCATAGTTTACAGGTGTTTTGACATTGCTAGCCATCCACTTTAAATTAGTTTTGCAGTTAAAAATCCAATGGGATCTATACAAAGATATTGCAATGTGCTGATAATGTAATACCTGGAAGCACGCTTATGTATATGGTGACTTAGTCTTAGCACTATGTGTCGAAAGTCCGTGGGCATAGTGGTCAGAAATTGTCTCGACAGGGGAGGTGGGTAGGTCACGGTGAGCGAGGAGCAGGCCAGCGGTAAATTTTGAAATATTTATGAGCTCGAAATTATTGTCAATTTTGCTAAAATTTTCTCAAATTTTTAAAAACTTGCGATAAACTTTTCCTAATTTCCACCATTTTTTGATAATTGTACCTCAATTTTTGCCCGTTTTCACCTAATTTTTAGCGACTGTTGCTAAAATTTTCAGGGCGCCTTGAGGGCGCGGCGGAAAGGGGGGTGGCGCGCGGAACTTTCAGAGGGAGTAGATTTGGCTTGAGAGAAATCCAACCCATGGGGTAACCCACTATCCCCTATGACCACATATGTCTTAGTTCTTGATCATAATAGCCTTAGTGCTTATACTTTGTTTTAGTATTAGGTGTATTAAAGTCCATTCTATACATTAGCCGTGAACCCTAGACAAAATATAAACAACAAGCTTTCAAACCCATGTGCATTAAACATTACGGTAACTCAAAGATATGGTCGCGTTTATTCACTAAGCTTGGCATCTATCCGGATCTCACGCAATAACACCGAGTTAATCTTGCCCATTTCAAATAATGACGCTAAAAATTGTGCATGACTGTAATCTGATTAATTATAGAGCGCCTGGAAGTAAGCTAAATTTGCTATATATAAATGAAAAATTTGCTATAAGTATGCAAAATCAACGAAGTAAGATTGTTTAACATTTAAAGCTATTGGTAGGTGAAAACATAGTTAATATTTTGAACTAAATATTTGCTACATTTCCTAAATATAAACACGCGTTAACACAACACGTGACATCGAGTTTGTGTTTAACAAACGTGACGTTCAGTTTTGTCTAAACAAGCAATTAGTCGATCACAAGGGCGCGAGAACAGCTGCCCTTCCACCCACCCCCAGTCCCCCCACAAAATCAGGCTGGGGAAAATAGCGCAGATTTGCTAATTTTACCGGGTTTTATCTAGTTTTTGTCAACTCAGCCAAAACTTTCCGCGCGCCATAGGAGCGCGAGAGTCGAGGGAAAAATCGTTTTAGAAGAGGGTTCGACCCTTAGGGGATGCCCCTTACCCCTTATGGGCACATATACCCCAGATGTTTTATATCTAACCGTGCCGCCAGACGTGTTTTATCATAGTATAGTATGACCCAACAGATTCAAAATCATCACCGATTGCCTGATCAAACAGTACAGTTTGTGATTGGAAATCATCTCCTAAAAGGATTTGCTACATTGAATTTGGGGAAATATATTAAATTTGTAAGCAAAGCTTCAGGACCACTATTCCGAAAAAACTGCATGGACACCACGTACCAGACCTCGTAATTCACCGTTACGAAACTGAGGCGGCTATCAAAATTATTTAAGGCTGGGGTAGGGTTAAAAATTTTAAATGAAGTTTAACGTTATGTAAACGACATGTCCTAATTTCCAGAAAATAAGTCCAAAATATTATGGTGTAATATCTGTGATACACATCACGCTATTTTGGAATTTATACACAGTAAATCCTTGATTGTGTCGCGTTAGGCCGACAGTCCCCTTCCACCCACCAAGTCCAAATTTCTTGCTCCATCTAGCTGCTTTTAAGAGTCGCCCTCCACCGACATCCTCGCTATACCCACACAGTCATATATTTCGGATTTTGCCTTATCCGACCTCCGTTGCGCCGACACGACCAAGTTCCATCCTAGCACCTATATTAGCCTTCATTTAGCACTTCCTGCTTGTAGTTATTCTTTGTTGCGTTTATGCTTAGTTACGGAACTTTTGTTTTCTAACGTACAATCAAACGGCCTTACTGCTGCATACGAACAATCTGCCGTTCAAGGCCTTGAGCATCCTCAGTATTCAGTAGTTAAACAATACATTCGCCGGCTATTTTGCATGATGCGTATTGCCCAAGTATTTAGTTCGGCCAACATGGGATCGTCTTCTGAGTACGCCGCCAATAAACAGGCAACCAGCAGGTTGATAACTTAATTTGCTTTCGTGACTACTTTGGATCCAATTGGATGTGTACAAATTCACAAATTGGTTTGTTTAACCATTTTGACAATTCAGGCCCTCGAACCACGAATCACTGTGAAGGCTACAATTCATCTCTTAGATCAAAATTCGGCCAACGATTGTGCAAAACAGTTTCCCTTGTCAAGCTACAGGAAATACATCATTCCAAGCAAATTCGAATAGACCAACTTAAAAGAGGCGACCCTCCGGCTGCCAGGATCCTCGCTATGTCAAAAATGATGCCGAGATTGAAGCTGCGAAGGTATCTTTTACATTCCGAGTGAATGTGATTCTCTAACGCTTCCGTGGTACTGACGCGTATGGCCAACTTATGGATCAAGAAATAATCTCATTCCTCCTTACTACGTACAGCACCGTCTTTAAAATAGGTAAGCCTATCTATACATGCATACGTAGTGTTATAATTTAAGTTGTCGGCCTAATGAGACTGTTTTAATGTTAAACACTTACAGTTGTTACTTTTAATTTGTCGGCCTAACGCGACTGTCGGTCTAACGAGACATGCATAACTAAAATTTTAGAAATTGTCGGCCTAACGCGACAGTACCAATATGCCATTACAAGGCCTGAGCATCCTCATATTCATAGTTAAACAATACATTCGCCAGCTATTTGCACTATGCGCTGTGCCAATATTAGTTCAGCCAACATGGATAGTTTCCTGATACGCCGCAGAAATAACAGGCAACCAGCAGTGACAATAACTAATTTGCTTCGTGACTACTTGGATCCAATTGGATTGTACAAATTCACAAATGTTGTTTAACATTTTTTGACAATTCAGACCTCAAACCACGAATCACACTGAAGCTTCCATTCATCTCTTCATCAAAATTCGGCCAACCACATCCGCGACAACATTTTCCTTTCGAGCTACAGAAATACATCATTCCAAGCAAATTCGAATAGACCAACTTAAAAGAGGCGACCCTCCGGCTGCTAGGATCCTCGCTATTAGAAATGATGCCGAGATTGAAGCTCCGAAGTATCTTTTACATTCCGATGAATGATCTCAAACACTTCCGGTACTGACGCTATAGCAACTTATGATCAAGAAATAATCTCATTCCTTGACTACGTACAGCACCGTCTTTAAAAATAGTAAGCCTATATACTATACATGCATACTATGTTATAATTTAATTGTCGACCTAATGAGACTTTTTAATGTTAAACACTTACATTTTACTTTTAATTTGTCGGCCTAACGCGACTGTCGGTCTAACGAGACATGCATAACTAAAATTTTAGAAATTGTCGGCCTAACGCGACAGTACCAAATCCTTAGACTTGCGGTAAAAGCAATTATAATTGCGTAGTATACATGCAACAGCGCAAAACATATCTATTTAGGATATACTTGTATAAAACAAAATATTTTCGACAAGACTTTGTAAATCCTAGCACTTAGCGTAAGTTGTAATTCCGTTTTTAGCACCTCGAATAGTCACTGCAAAAGATATATGTCCAGCGTGTTCAGAACCCGAGTTAGAACACAACGACGGGGGTCGCTGTTCAAGATGTAGCCAATTTGTGCACGACGAATGCATATCTGGAGGAACTCAGCGCCCATTTGTATGCTGCGATGGCAACGATCGATTTTGGTGGTGGGAAGACAGGACGCCTTTAAGTGTAATTCAATTCATGAACCGTTGTCTCGATAATTCTGTAATCTGCACGCACAAAAAAAATAATGATTCCATTGAAAGTCATCAATTGTCTTCCAGTGGCGAGGAAATGGAATTTTAAAGGTTTCACTTCACATCGCGGTAAGCTTTGATTTTCTTGTTATGCTGTTAGTATATAGCCTTGTTCTTATCGTACAGTTACCTAATTATATATACATTTCTTTTTAAAATTTCGTCTAGCATTTTTTCCTACCGCATTCTTAAATTACGCATATTTCGCAGTTTCCATACATAATATCAATATGCCATTTAATACTAAGCGAATGTGAACTGACGTGACGTAGCAATACATACAATTATTTAATGTACAGTTTACTGGGAGTTCTGAGCAAGTCTACCTTCAGACATTTTTAACGAAAGTCTACGACCAATAACAGTAACAAAGTTTAGACAGACGTAGTGTCTTATATACATACCGGTTACTACTACCTGCCACCGTACTTGCGCCAATATTGCAGTGTGATATCGGGTATAACAAAAATTTATGTTCATCATTACTGTTATAAAGAATCGCCTAATGTATTTTGATACAAATGGGTTAATCTCACATGTAACACATTCACTTGTTTTCTAACGTGCTTGAACAATCCACCTAGGCCCCGACCTGTTTGGTGCCATCACATAATTTGGTTGTTGTTTAATTGCAACCTACTTCTATCCTATAATGCCCGTTATGCATGTAGGACTCTCTTATGGTTGGCACTGGCAACAACAAAGCTTGAACATGATAAACCATAATGTACGGTACATATATACATACAGCCGAAATATTTATGTTCTTACGAAGAAGAGCACCTTGTGTCAGATAAAAGTTTTGAACTACTGTTGCAGCTTGTTATTGCGAAAAATAGAAGAAATTCACCAAACTTTGTTACAATGTTGTTGGCGACATTCCAAACTGTGCGATTACTGCCTATGTCTGGAAGCCACTTCCGGTTATAGCTCAGCCGATATCTGCATTACACACAAGTCGGTAAATATACAAGTTATCATGACACAGAATAGGTGACCCTATCAATAACCACACCGAGTATGGGTATACTACACATTTGGCACAAAATTTTGGAATCGAATCATCGATCACAAATTGCACAGTATCGATGTCATATTGAGCAAATTTTATGATCCAAAGTGATGTATTATTACTAATACATATCATGCACTGACAGAAAATGTATGTCACAACCGACACATCAAACACGAAAACCCCATTTACGAATGAACTGCCTTCCATCTCTGCTCGCAGCCAGCATTTAACAGCTCGACAAGGTTTATATTTATGTAATATATCAAGCAATTAAAAAACCAATACTGTGTAACAAAAATATAATAGAAAGAAACCGATTATTTTAAAATTCAGCAGTACAACGTAACTTACATTACATTAAACATTTTATTATAAATAGAAATACGACTGCATAAAAATTTTTGAAGATTGAAATAATTTCCACAGTGAAAAATATAATTGATATAGGTTAGTAATATGTTAGTTATTACACATATCAGATTGTCTATATATTTTAGAGAAAGCTACTTCCAGCAAATAAATCGTTTCCGAATATGCCGGCCTAATTATTATAAGAATTATTATCCGACAATCCGACAATTTAATGGCTAGGTACAAAAGGCAATGTAAGCATGATAAGACAGGGCTGCACTTACTTACCATGCAGAGTGAAAGTGTAACAAAACTATATTGTCGAATAAAGACAACTGAACCACTTTCATCTATGCATTGTAAGATTGCATACGGTTGTAAAAATTACACTGTAAAAGCGATTCTTTACTAAATATACGTGCGTATATTAAACATACATTCTCATGCTAATGCTATGTATAATTAATAGCGCAATTATTTCAAGTAAATGTATTCTCTACTATCCATTCCACTAGTTTGTATGTATGTTATGTATATGTATGTACACACAATAAATCGGTACTCAATCCTTTGGAACTATTAATGCACAAATACGTATATATAAATTGCTCGCAATAGGGTTTGAATTCAAACTTGACATGTATAATTTATTAGCAGTTGAACTCTTCAAATATGCCGTGTAATATAGAATGTAATTGCTATGAACATTTATTATTAACAAGGCATTGGACAAATGCGGACCTACTTGAATAAAAGCAACTAACATGTGTTGAACAAAACGCTGCATATAACACATGTTCATCCACATCATATCATATCATTCATGTATATTGAGGTCAATGATACACAAATATTTGCAGACTGCGCAAATAAAACTTTTTCCGCGTAAAACGTGTCCCTCTTCTAATCGTAAACCGATGAGGAATAGCACGTTATTGTAGAATACAATTTTATGAAAACCCTTTTTATTACAAACACGTACATTAAAACGTTTCACCTTAATTCATCCAATAACTACGTCTGAAATAGGGAACTCACCACACAATACATACGTTAACTCGTCAAATATATTTATTATATAAAACAAAATTTTATTTAAACCTAACGTATCTCAGGCTACGGCTCAGGTTGCTCCTAAACACAGTTTAAGAAGACGATGCAACCAACAAGCAGCTTTCTTCATTTTCCCTCTTACGCAATGTTGGAGAGGCATAGAGCAAAATAGCGCAACATCAATGCCGCGATAAATGTAGGGGTTAGCCAAGATTTCTGATTGGAGCAAATTTTTCAAAGGTAGAAGGCTTTATTATTATCTGCAGCATAAGTGTCCAAAGCGGAGGAGTATGGGCAAACATGCTGATGCTCAAAGGTCTCAGGTGGGTAGCTGGGTTCGGCGGGGAGAGGAAGGTCGCCTCAGCAGGGGGAGGGGCAGACGCCTTCGGGGGGACGGGGTCCAAACGAAACGTTGACGACCTCAATTCCCTCTTCCGAACCGGGGGCGACCCATTTTTGACCAATTTACACCATATTATTACCAAATTGTGTTGAAATTTTACGCGGGTCTTCGATCGCGAAAAAGCGGAGAGATGTGCATGCCATCGGGGATAGTGAGGTACCCTCAGAGGTGAGATCCGATGCCTCAGGAGGTCCGAAGCACCCCTAACTCCTGGTTCGGCATCGGACCACCTATATTTCCAACCTTCAACCAATATTTACCTTACTCTCATGATGCAGCCGCCATGCCTCGAAAGCTCAAAGAAAATTTTGAGCAAAAATTGGAATTATGGTGACGAGCCCTCACGAAAATTTCTCGTCGTCGACCAAAAGGGGGGGTCGCGACCCCTAAACCCCCCTGGCTACCCTCTTGGGTATTGTTCCCCGAAACCCGCCGGATTTATTGTGTCTATATCTGCAAAATTTGCTGCACGCTTGACGCGTGGGGGTTTGATCGAAATTTGAAGCAGGTCGTGAACGAATTGTTTCACGTTGTACCTAAATAAAGCGGATGGCCGGCGCATTTCTTATCCAAGAAATTCACGCGCAAACTTTTTCCAAAGCGAGTTAAGGGTGATGCTGCAGAATAATTTTTCCTTCTGGTTTCGAACTAGACCTAAAATTGCATTTTCTAGAAAACCCAAAATATTTAAGTAACATTTTTAAACAATTCGGCATTGGTAAACTGATATGTCATGTATATCAGACAGTAAATGATTGGTCAGCTCAACACTAAAACAAAAAGTAAAAATCAATAAATGATACATATATAGAGGTCATACATGCTCTTACGGGGAATGCAAGTAGCGTCAATCTCCCCCCTCCACGCTACGCCACAATTTGCATAACCTACTCAATTTGCCTACGTGTACTGCAAACTGTTAATAAATAGTGCACATATAAAGCTACAACGAAGAAAACAACCAGACAACAATAAAAATTCGATGAGTCACAACATGAATAAAAAAATATATTTTGAAATGTTTTTTCGTATACAACGGAATATTCGTGTGGTAGAAAATAAAACATCAATAGCCTACGCTCAAGGCACAGGGTTCCATTGCGGCCATAGCGGGGTTGCCCCCCGTTAAGCATGTCATAAAATCACCTGTTTGGTGGCGCTAACAGCTTTCAGCGTTATAGCAACACAAAGCTATAACGTATCGCGAGGTGATAAAACTACGTGCCTTTAAGAACCTGTGTGGAAAGATTCGTAGTAGTCGAAAAAACCTACAACCTGTTCGAACGAGCCCAATATCATGAAAAAGTCGTTCCCGAGTTATGGCCGATCACACATACAGACGGAAATTAAAAGCTTTCACCCCTGCAACACACAATCTCCACTACGTTACACTACGTTTTGACAAATTATATACATCTTAAAAAGGGCGCATCAGTGATCTAAATTTCCAAATGAATCTTCCCACCCTTTTCAGCAACCTCGAAAGTCTTTACAATCACAGATGCAACAAATTATATTTTTTATAGCAAAAGACTGAAAAGCTAGAAACCATGCATGGTTCAATGGGATACCAGGGAATACAGTACCATTTTGAAAATGGTACATTAATAACAGATGCATTAAAAATAGCAGTTCATCTTATTCAGTAACATCAAAAACCTTTGTAATCACAGATGCAGGAAATTAAAGCATAAGGTTGCGAACCACAAAATCATGCATGATTCTGGGGAAGCGGTTCACGGAACACAGTATCATATCGAAAATTATAAATTGATCACAGAAACATTCAAATGAAACAGTCCGTCGTTTACACCATCCTCGAAAACCGAAATCACAGATGCAACATATTGTACCATCAGATCAAACTGTGGCGGTGAAGTCTGGGCACGTTCTCCTTCGGCCACCTCCCCAGAAAATAACGCAGGTTCGCCACTTCTAAAACAGATGTTTCAAATTATGTCAATTCGCTTAAAATTTTCCAAGCTCCTGCGGGCGAGGATTGGTCAAGTAAATATTAGTGAGTAACCTCCTTACCCCTATCAGCACCAATGCCCCTGATGTTTTTATCTTATCTGCCCCACTTATCCTAGCTAGTCCCGGCACCCAGATCTTTTATCCTAGCTTGCCTGGAAATGTGTCTTACCAAAGCAGAGCTTTGTTTTCTGAAATAATTGAGCACATTCGCGGCCGAATCGCTCTTGTCGTTGAAGAGGTATAACCAATTTAGTCTCTTCGGGATCCCAATGCACATTTAAAAACCGATCTTAATGCAAACCTACCTCGCAGGTGAGGTCAATAGCAGCGTACGGTACACAACTTATAATACTATATTTTCTGAACAAAATGTCCTCAACTGCAGCCAGACCACAGCCCTGTTTATCGAAAAGATGTGAGATAACGTGTTTTGTTGGCACTCTAGGGACCAGAGATGACATGGAAATGAATTTTTGATTTCCATTCCATTCCCACCAAAACTCCGTGGAGATATTTCCAACACATTTTTACTCAAAGGATGCAGTGACAAATAATTACGTAGCGTAGTCTACTAGCGCTTCTTTAACATGGCCATTGCTGTCCTCGTTGATCCACGGTGAATCTCGGTTTACTACCTAGCATGCAACTCTGTGCCTTTAGAGCGTATCACTAGGCATCCCCATCGCCGTAGGGGCCGCGCCCAATAGCCAGGTTGACAACCACCCACGGGTCCAGACATCATCTTAGCTATAGTTTCCAGCATGACGCCGGGGTGCTAGATATAAATATACCTCTAGCAAGGCTTTAGGACCCAAGCCCCTAACTTCCGTCTTTGCAGTTGCGCTCCAAGATACAATATTTTTTCTTGACTAATTGTCCAAGATTCAAGACTCTTGGCGAAATTCTGCTTCAAAACAAACACCAACTTCAAATGCCAACATGCCAACGTGACTCTTGGCAATTTCGTTCCAACTTAACTCTTGGCAATTTCTTTCCCAAGGTACCAACTGTTGCCTTGGCAGGGTCCTGCGTTTGATGATTACTCAGAGTCCTGTTCACTATTGGTGTCGCTATGAGAGGGCATATTCAGATAATTTTTGCTTCTGCTATGGATACCTCAAACTCTTTTGTTAGCTTTTTGCAGTATTCGAGGTGCACCATTGCCTGCAGAAGCTTTGGCTGTGTTCGCATTGTAAGCTTTGATAGTATCATTCCGGCCTGAACTGATGAAAATGCAGTATTCTGGCGTAAAACCCGACAGCGGTCGTAAATGGGTAACGCATGATTACGAATAACGCCTGTTCGTCTGCCAACATGATGTCAATTGACGGTTTGGTCCTCTTTGGTGAGGCTGAAGAGCAGCTAAACATTTGGTTAAAAACATCAGTATTTCTAGTGGCACTTCATTTGGTTTTGAGCTACTGGAGCTTTAGTTGTGGTGCACTAATTTCTTCGCGATTCATAGCTGTCATGACAAGAAGGCCGCCGAGATACCGCAAAACTGTTACAGGAAATTCTTTTATTATACAATCCCACGACACAAAAAATTTGCGAATTTTACTCATCGCAAACTTCTGGAGAAGCTTAGCTGTCTTGTTGGGTATTTTGATTGACCCCCGAGAAATACGCAGATGTTTGTGAAAAGTCCGAACTAAAATAAGCCCAGAGTTTATGATTTATTGCTACCCGAAGTTAGGAACACGCAATACGAGCCATTTCTGGTGTACCGTTATTACCATTCTGAAATTTGAACGGCGATAAAGATACCTAGATGTAAATTATATAGCTTAAAAGTTGAACTCTAGGTAGAGAACTAAGACTCACCGTGGACCAACGGGACCTAAAACGTCAGGGCATGCGAAATACTTGAATTATTTGGCGGAGCGTAAATACAGATAGCACGCGCCGTGTACATGATTCCTGTGGAGCAAAATTTAGCAAAAACAAAAAATTATTTACGTATAGCAATAGAATTTCCATGCAAATGGAAACAGCTTTCACCCATTCCATTTTCATTTTCAGCAGTCTCTTCTAGCACCCTTTCCGGACCATTTCGAACCCCATTTGGAGGGCGAAGGAGTGGGACTCGGTTTTTACGTACAATTAAAGGACTCATATATAGATTTTCGGCTTTCAAAGAGCTATAGGCCGACCTCATCTGCCAAGCAGAAGTTTATGTGCGTCCCACCAGACGCCGCCAAATCTCACAAGCCTGAGCAATGAGAATTCTTCGTTGACAATCAGAATTGAACTATCATATTCAAAAGACCCCAGGATAATATTTTCATTCGTTCCTGCATTAAAAAACTAGCCGAATGAAGGACACGGTAAAATTTATCAGTGTGGATATTTATATAAAAGCTTGCTTGTTTTGCGCAACCAGAGAGCTAGCTAACCGAATTTTGCTGAAACAGACTGCTAAAGCGTAACGTGGCGGCATGTGAATAAAATTATTTTAAAAACTACATTTTACGAGGAGATCTGTCTATATGTGTGGAATGGTCTCCTGCTTCCAAGAGTCGGACACTTTCGGCTCAGAAGGCGCGCACGATATTTTGCAAAATGTTAGCTATGTGGGGAATGATGAGTTTCTAAGATTTCAAACATCTGCCCCGGTTTACCATCTGCCGCGTACCTTCTTCCACCTCCTCCCCACCAACACCATCTACCACCCTATACCGAGGGCACCAATGTCTTTACGGGTATAGCAAAAGAAACCAAACACTTATAGCACTGTTATTGGGAAGAACGATAATGTTGACAAATTAAAGAGGTTTGCTAGGTAAAAACGCTCTATCTCTAGTAATCCAATTTCAAGCTTTATCGCTATACAAGAGAAAAAATGGTCCAGATTTGACAATAGTATTTTGCATAAACGCAACGGTGTAGTATCATTGCAAATGAAATATGTAACGTGGTTTTAGCCGGTGTACCAATTTTACAAAGATATTTTGGTTGGAAAATGTACTTTTCAGCAAGAAAAAACTTTGGATTCAAGATTCGAAATTTTTTGAAACCACTGGAATGATTACCCCTGATTGTTATAGTCTCTCTATTTTTTAATTTATCAAAAAATGATAATTGTCGTAACGGAAGGAAATTCTGTAAGCCTGTGTGTACCCACTGACTCAAAATTTTTTGGCATATGCACACCAGCGGAACTGCCTTAATATTCCCAATACATTGTGACATATGTAATCACATAAATAGCTTAAACTGCATTTGAAATGAACTTGAGGGACCTGGCACAAATGCTGGACAAAATTTCTCTCAGTTGCCAGGACATTTTACCAGATAATTTTAGCCGGGCGCATTGGCACATTCTTGGTGTCAACTAATCAGCCGTATATTACGGCTGCTGCAAGTTTGAAAACTTTGATGTAGATGTAAACTGGGGGCAGCAACAAAACCTGACAGTGCCTATTTCCAAATAGCTAGAACAATAATTTTTGACTTGGTCTATCCGTACAAACCGGAGGAATATGGAAGTTTTAGGATCATAGATAGGTATAAGCCAAGGCCATTGGGCCAAAAATAAAACATCTAAGAAATCATGTGAGAAAGCATGTTCTGAAAACAAATGGTTTCAACTGATTTACACAGTCGCGCTGTCTAAAAAGTCTGGTGTCTTGCACCCTGTGACAAGTCATGCTTACCTAGTAGGACGTAGGCAGAATTCATGTAGCTCAACAAAACTCAATAACACAGACACGGCCTAACACGTGCCAAAAACGTGTTGCCTCTAAAGAAACATCATCATATAGTTTAAGCAAATATATAAATAGAGATATATAAACATTCAAAAACTACGCGAATGAGAGAGGCAGACAGAAGCTAGCGTGCGAAAAAAATTATATTATAAGTGCATATATATAATGGACATAAACAAATTTAATACATATTTAATAAAATATTTAATATAAACATGAATAATTCGTACTCAATATGTATCAACGCATATATAGAGTATAAACTATGTGAGTGGACGTTTTATTCTCAGCGAATTGGATCGCGGTTTTGAATACTATAAAAGAGAAATATATATATCACCGGTAATACTCAAACGTACACAGCTGAAGGGGGACAGAGTGCATGGGTTTCATATAAACTAGAATTTTTAATTTTATTAATAGGTCGAAACCATTTTTACACCACAAATTAATTCATGTCCAATATATGCAAATATAGCGTTCGCCTAACAACGAACTGGTACAGTGACGATATCACCTTCGATTTAATATCTAGAAAATCCAGATCTATTCTTCCATGTAGTAAAACGCATAAAAGTGGTCGGTGTGTTAATTATAGTTCGAACGTAGATATGCCATATGCGCTATTCGCACGAGGTGAAACTTTGAGTAAAGTAATACTAATATAAACATAAGGTGTCGAAGGTCAAAAGTCAAAAGTTTGTTGAACATCAAGATTACGTGCATACAGATATACATGGCACAAGAAATAGTCAATAATAAATTTGTAGTGTGAATATGCAGCAACCAAGAATATTCAATAAAAAGGTTAGAAAGGCGGACGAGTACAACTCTTACATCTAACCTAACCTAACATTACATCTAACCTTACACCTAGGTCGTCTGCTTCGGTGGGTAGATGATCTGTGGGCATAGGTCAGTGCGGGGAAAATTTTTGAAATTTTTAAAAATTCAAAATTTTCGGAGTTTTGCTAAAATTTTCCCAAAATTTTTTGCCAATTTGCGATAAATTTTCCTGAATCTATAAGATTCCTTTATGTTCGCCAATTTTACCCTCATTATTTTCAATTTTTATATTTGCCAATTTTAGCTAAAATTTCCCATGCACCTTCGGCTACGGGGGAGGGGGGGCAGACTGCAATACTTAAAAGGGTACTCCTCCACCCCCCTATCGACATCTATGATGTGATAGATGAACAATAAGTATGTGTATAAATTGATGTAAATATTTTACCTCAGCACATTGCCATTGCCCACGTTAAATATTTAGTACATTTTTACCATGTATACAATGGGTTTAAGCATTTGCACGTAGAGTTACGAATATTGATATGTAACGTTTGTATTTCCGCAGCCAAGTGTTAGTCACCTCCCAGTTTTAGACCAAAATTAAGTCGAATTTTGTTATTTCCCTCCTTAACTCTGTAATGGCTAAGGTAACTTGATACAACTAGTATTCTATCGAGATTTCAGAACATTGAACTCCAGAATCGGAGCATTAATCGAAAAACAAAAAAGAAGAGGCGTCGGCATTTATCATTTCACTATGAAACAAAACCAACCAGAGAAAAACATTAAAACCACAAAAAAGTTAAGATGAAAACTTTGCTTCCGTGATTATACTGAAATGGGAGTAGACACTTTATTTTGACCTCTGACCTCGCAACCAGACATAAAATTAAAAACGCTCAGGGATGTAGATGGTAAATCGACTATGCCAGTTCGAATGAGCCTAAGATCATGAGTTATGACTGAACACACACAGGCGGAATTTAACTTTTCACACCTGCAGCAACACACAATCTCCACTACGTTACACTACGTTCTGATTAATTTTATCTTATAGCCGGCTTATTGCCGACCTTGAGCTATTACAACTACTGGCATATTATCCAACTGATAATTCCTTTATCAACACGATAAGATAGTTAAAAAATTACTGATGGTATCGCGATTCTTACTGTAGATCGAACATGATAGGCGTATTTAGTTTAAATATTGACAGAGAATCTACCTATAACCTACATACTACATCTTCGATATATTCGAATAGTCGTCGAAACTATGGAATAGTTTGCATTTATCCAGAGGCACGATCTTCAACCATGATTCGTGTTTATTTCGATGACATAACTAGCTGACATAGTTGGCTCCATTTTGAGCAAATTTTTAGTGTGCCTTTCCTGCAATAATCGTGTACTGTTGACTTCATCCTAATACTTCAGATAGGGCACCAAAATGAGACGAAATTATTTTTGGACCATCTTAACTTTCGAATTTTTTTCTCCGATTGGATTTATTTCATAGTAAAATAATAAATACCGATGCCTCTTTTTTGTTTTTCGATTAAGGTTCCGGTTCTGGATTTATGTGGTTTGAGGTATGGGGTATGGCGCCCCAATGGTTCCTCAACCCAAAATTAGAAAATTTATTCTGACGTCCTGGGCGGCTGATAAGTTTCACTTGGAGGTTTTCGGGCATGGGAACCTGATTGCCGGTGTTGATTTTGCTCTGCGACTGATGGTTCCAGGGGTATGGGAATATGGCACCCCATGGTTCATCGCCCAATATTCGAAAATTTGTTCCGACGTCCTGGGCGGCTAATAAGTTTCACTTGGGGGTTTTCGGGCATTGGAAACTCATCGCCGGTGTTGATTTTGTTCTGCGACTGATGGTTCCATGAGTACGGGCTCCATGATCGAACTTTAGTTTAGGTCGGTGTCGGTAGTCCAGCTGATTTGTCGTACTGTTTGCAGAAAAATTCATTGTTGTTATAGTATATAAACTGTTCGACTATACAGTCTATGTAGTAAAAGAGAAGTAAGAACAATGGATTCAATATTTATAGTGCAGGATATAATATAAACATATATTCACAGATGTTCAGAGGGGTAGGTGGTTTCCCCTGAGTCTTCATTCCACCGCAAAAGTCCTATTTACCTTTGTGAGGCTGCGTGTCCTACAGCCCAATTCCACGCCTGCTTGAAGGAAAATATCCCACGGTGGCGTGGGATGGGTTGCGGGAGACGACGGAGGATATCTAGCTCTCCGTCTGTATCCACTGCTGCCGCTGGTGTAATAATTGTTACGTATGATCTAATTGTATTTTAATAATCTACTTGAAACTTAGGTTATATTTTTAGCTTTAAACGACGTCACGTGATCGTTGTGCTTTATGCAATGATTTTCGCGGCATTAGTTGTCTGGGTTGGCAAACAAGACAGATGTATAATCGTACGTTCTTAACGACATGGCAACGATGAGTTCGTCGGCGATATTGGGACATGACAAGACTGCATTGGCTTTGTCCTATTGATATTATGAACAAGCATGAGAAATTATGCTTTGCTAGATTTGGTTGCGAGTTGCCAACATCAATTTGATTCCTTTCGGATGGTGGTGTCTTGGTGTTTAGTATATTGTGGCGTCTTAGCGTAGCTTATCTGTAGTAGTTGAAGCGTTTGACGCACATGTAAACTTGTTTTGGACAAATATTTAATATGTTTATTACCTACTGATGCTTTACTTTTTCGAATGTTTCCGCAGGTTCAAAATTCCACAATTCATGGTATCGATGGAATTTCTGAATTCCGCAATGTTAATATTTGGTTTCGGCGATTTACGCTGCTGCAAAACGTTTTCGAGTAATTTTACTCACAGCGGCTATCATTATCATATTGCTATACTGAGAGTCACCACTATAATGGAAATAAATTCAAGGATTGTTTCTGGAATAGACGCTTTTCGTTTGGATAATATTTGATACGCCGATGATTCTTGTGCGGAATATATAAAGCGTGATAGATGTGAATTTAGACTGTATATTCTTATCAGAAAGTAGTGAAACGTAGTGGAGATTGTGTGTTGCAGGGGTGAAATCTTTTAAATTCCGTCTGTATGTGTGTGATCGGCCATAACTCGAGAACGCCTTGACCGATTTTCATGAAACTCATTCGAACCGGCATGGTCGATTTAGCGTGTACATTCCCGAGCGTTTTTTGATTTGGGGTCTGGTTTCGGGGTCAAAATGTGGGTTTTTGGGCCCATTTTACCCCATTTTAGCACCTTTCACGGAAGTAAGATTATTTTACCTTAACTATCGAATTTTTTTCTCTGGATGGTTTTATTTCATAGCAAAATGATAAATGTCGATGCATCTTCTTTTTGTTTTTCGATTAACGCTCCGGTTCTGGATTTATGGGGTTTGAGGTACGGGGGTATGGCGCCCCAATGGTTTATCGACCCAAAATTTGAAAATTTGTTCTGACGTCTTGGGCGGCTGATAAGTTTTACCTGGGGGTTTTCGGGCATGGGAAACTCATTGCCGGTTTTGTTCTGCGACCCATGGTTCATGGGTACTGTGGTGTGACGCCCCATGGTTCGGGGTCATAGGTCAAAATGAGGGTTTTCAGTACCCTTCACGGAACCAAGGTTATTTTTATTTTAACATTCGAATTTCTTTCTCTGGTTGGTTTTATTTCATAAAATGATAATTGCCGATGCCTCTTTTTTCGTTTTTCGAGTAAGGCTCCAGTTATGGGGTTTCAGGTGCTCTCGTGGTTCCTCGACCCAAAATTTGAAAATTTGTTCTGACGTCTTGAGCAGCTGATAAGTTGCACCTGGGGGTTTCGGGGCATGGGAAACTCATTGCCGGTGTTAGTTTTATTGTAACTTGTGCTGATATTGTGTGATGTCCACATATAGCATATCGAGCAATGCTATCGAGAGCTGATTTGATGTGCAAAAGGCACTATGCCTATGCTTCACTACGTTCTGCAATCTCGATAGAGTTACTAGTTAATATCGGTCAGCGAACGGTCTACGCCTACCATTTTGTTATATTGATTTATCTCTACATTAAAATCTGTTGAATTGCGTAATTGCAACTGAATCTCGTTGAGTAGTTTAATGCGTTTGTATTATTTTAGTGATATTTTGTTACCTAAAACTTAGAGTACACTTTAACATGCCAGATAGCCAGATAACTATAAAAAAGTGCCATGATAGCCGAAATCCCAATTATCGTGAAAATTTTATAACTAAGGAAAACACTTAATATGTTGCAAAATATTGCCGTCTTGATAAGTAATATATTATTGTCATTTCATATTTGTAATGTTGAGCATGGCATGATGTATAATGCTCAATGAAGAACTGTTCGATTAGTTTGTACCGCCGCATCTTCACCTTGCACGAAGCCAAAACGTGGAAAAGGGAGCAACTAGGGTACCACGCCTTTGCTACACATTAGCGGATCAATTGTTTATGTTTGTATGTCTAACATTATGAAACGCCGTTGGACATGGCGGCGGCGGTTGTTGGGACTATTATTTTAAGTGCTATTTTATAGAGAATAAAATTAACGACAGTTAACGCCTATACTTTATTTCATATATATATAATGCATTGATTGATAAAAGTAGTCTTTGTTTCAGCTTATAAATGAGTGAATAATCCTACTCTTGTTTTATATAATCGACGGTTGTCGTTATGGTAGCCCAGTATATTATACTTTGCCAAAGCTATACTTTGCAACCGTATAACGCTGGTGTTCCTAAATATGTATAGATTGCTTCACGCTCATTCGCACTTTGATTATGCTACAATCACTTTTTATCCCTGACATCCGTAATAATCAGTTTCAGGCCTCACCACTTTACCTTCAGACATTTCACTTCTTTAACTTAAATATGCAATCTCGTAAACAGCTAGACATAATAGACTAAAATCTGTAACAGCTAGCCGTCAAAGATGTTTGTCTCTAATGGCTAGCTGTTAGAGACTTTTGGCTCTAAGGGCTAGCTGTTAGAGACTTTTGTCTCTTAGAGCCAGCTGTAACATACAAAAATCTCTTACAGCCAACCGTTAGATATTTTAAATTCTAATGGACAGCTATTAGAGACAATTGTATTTTATAGCTGGCTGTAAGAGACAAAAGTTTCTAACAGCAAGCCATTACAGACATTAACCCGTCAGAGCAAGTGCGAAGGGTTTTTTAGCCTTCAAATATTTGGTTGGCATTGTTTGTATTTATTGGCTATTTGTATAAGACTAAAATCTCTTACAGCTATCTGTTAGAGACTTAAATATCTAACAAGCAGTCATTAAAGACAAAAATCTCTAGCAGCCGTTTTCAAGAAACTAAAATATCATATAGCCGTCCATTAGAGATTTTAGTTTCTTGCTGACGGCTGTTTGAGACAAAAGTGCCCACTTTTTGCACTCATTATTCTGTGAAACCTGCATAATAGTAAATCTCATCTAACCTTGGGATATGGTATCCGCAGGGCTTGGCGAGGATATCTGACTGGTCCGAACGGACAAACGTATTTACGCTGTCTGAATTGGTCATTTATCTAGATTGTATTTCAACGTTACAAAACGCAAAACAGATAAGAGCGTCAATGTGGACTACGTAATAGCACTAGAATACAAACAGAGGATGATAAGGTGGCATAGGTCTTCGAAGAAACAGCATGCCTCATTCTCTTCCAACAATATCCCGAGGAAGAAAAACACTCTAACAAAACAAAAAAGGGAGTGTCAGGGACATGAGTGATTATACTTCCGTAAAAGGCTACGGGTCAAGGAACAGATATTCCCGTGACTTCCAATTTTGCGCGAGCATCAGTTCAGCGATGGCTCCGGAAAATACGCTCTGGTGTGCTTTATAATACGCTCTGCGTAGGCGTGGCGCTACCAATGTTCCTAGATAAAGCTAACTCCGCCTTAGAGAATCGCCCACCCGCGAATCTGCAGACACTCTGCTTGCGGGAATATAGGTGCAAAAAACTTCGAACGATGGACAAGGCTAGCAATATTCGACCAAAACATTGAAATAAAGCTCGAAAACATAAATAATTGCATGGCTATACAATACGATACATGCTACAAAATCGAACGGCAATAGTATACCATGAAATTACACAGTATCAATCGGAAGTGTCTCTCGGTACGGACCGAAACATTTATACCTATGCAGCTCGCAAGTACTCAGCCTAGTCCGCCCCTATTCTTGAAATTTAGTTTAGCTTTGACTTGAAACCATTCTAGTGTCTGAACGATTAGGTATGATTCATGATTCTGAGTGACACCATTGGAAATAAAAGACTGTAATTGGGTCAAGGGTGAGCCGCTCCCAATTTTCTGGTACTCGTACGCCTGAACGTTTGTATAATTGTCGCTTAAAGGTCTTAAAAATTGACTCCGTCTCGAGTTTGCTTTTGCACTAGCATACAGGGATGGAAGCGATAATTAACTGTCATCGTATAATTAAGCCCATCGATCTGCAGCGGTCATGCTCGTGAAACCTCCTGGTTTTGCTAGCTCCGCTTGTGACTACTCAAGTTAACTGCTTTATGAGGTCTAATTCTTGCTGTTAGAGCGATATCTCATAATTTCCTATCGAACGGGCCCCCCAAGTAACCCTGAGGGGCGTTACGTTATAACGCTAGAAAAAGGAACAATTTTTGTTATGCCTGCATTGTTGAGTTTCGGTCTTATGGCTGGGATATAAGCTACCTCTGGCTACAATTTAAAGCTATTATAGGCGGAAATTCATCTAGTCATAGTAAATTCGGTAGAACCCTAGATACATATTAGATATATATTGACCACCAGGAAACCGAAGTCCCGGGTTACACTGGCGTTACTCTGAAGTCAGTATTCAAAAGCTGGGCAGAGTCTACCTATCCGGGTCTCCACCTCCTTATTATTCAACTTTTGTATTACCAATTTAGTCAGCTATTGGGTTGCAATAGAGCGCATGACTTGCGACACCCTAGAACTGTCTTAAAACTGATCTTATTCCCTTATCTCAAGGTTATGAGTTAGTCCCTCATCTCAAATAGCAACTTTAGTGTCAAGCTGGGAGCGACATTGGTTAGCCTAAATTCGCGAATTAGCCGTATGCAATGATAAAGGACATTTTGGTAGATAACTTGTCAGGCTATACTATAACCGCTGGGGACACGATTCCAAGCACTTTTAAGCGTCGGCACCAGTCAAAGTTTTACCTACCAATTTTGGTGATTGCGATTTATGTGGTTTTCAGCGACATAATAGTTGATTAATTTTACTATTCAGAAGAATCTAGCTAACGTTTGGAACATTCCTATAGCCAGCTATGGTAATTTCTGGGGCATATCCTAGACTCATGGGGGCGCACGGAAGGTACTCAAAGTTGGCTTAAATTTACACAGATTTCGTACTTCCTAAGAAATCGTCGGCCATTCGTTTGCTAAATTTGGCTCACTGAATCATCCTAAATTTGGCTTCCATCTCGTCCCGGATTCTGTTACGACCCTATCCTAACCTTTTCTTTGTCCTGTCATTTACACCCTAAACCCTTAATTTCAGAAGGGCTTCGGCTAACAAATTTTCTTTAGCCATATAAATCGGAACTCCACCACTTAAATTAATTCCAGGCGGCACTGTGGGTGTAGCAGTTCGGGGACAAGGGTGGGATTGCCAAGAGGCTGACGGAAAATCGACTCGGGGAATAAGCAACTGTTACCGATAAAATATGGCGGACCAATGTGCAAACATATAGTTTTATCGTTATTTATGTCTGACCACTCCTGGGGGGAAAATAAACCCCCTTTCTTAGTACCCACTCCCATATTTACGAACTTCGACTCCACGGGTAGCACCAGCTGAACCTCTTCGCGAGATGGGTTGTTTACGCCGAATCCCATCGGCGATGTCGAACGATCCATGTGTAAACGCACGCAACAAAAACCATAAATAAACTGTGTCGGAGCCGGTCAGTAGAGTCGACCAAACTCAACGCTGCCGAATTCGAACTGATTCGAATTCTCTGAGCGTCTTGCCCAACTTTGAAAATTTTTTGTCCATATTTACGTACGACTTTTCCTCGTCTTCCAATCATAAACGATTTCATTCCGGTCGTGGTTTCGCACAACTTTCATAATCGTTTGTGAGGTCCAATCGGAAATTGATCCTCCAGAAACCCCGACTACTGTAAACCGGTAGCGTCCATTAGAGACAGTCGGCTTCTAAACGAAATAGCAAACATCAAATTTGAACCCTCCAAATATTTGGATTTCAAAGATCTTCAAATTTGTTCTAGGTTTCAAAAAAGTTTGACGCTACTACCTTTTATCTCCCGCTTGTATGCGCAACTTAATTGATCAGTTTAAGTCTGCGAGCCAGACAATTTCCCAATTAGAACGAAGTTAGTAAATATTAGAAAAATAATTAGATTATAAGAATTTGTCTTTGTTAATACTGATAATTCGTGAAATAGAGCACATCTGCACCAAATCTGTGAACCCTGGCCCAATTTTGCTGCGCCATTTACCATATATTAATACGTGTCAGCATGCAAACATTGCACGTTTACATATAATTGGTCTAGGATATGGTGTTTATTTTCGCTTATAATTGTGGCCGGACCCATCTTACAGACGCTCCTGGGGGAGCACTAGCAACTGGGCGGGACCCCCTGGGATTACAGCCTGGCTCAAAACCTACCTCACTTTTGCTTCTATGTACCTACAGGTATAATGTCTCTGACATTTAGTAAAACTATAAATTTTAACTAAAATATGTATGTATAATATATATGAGCATACAGAGTGTCTCACAGTCGACGCGCTGGCTCGGTCATAATTCCTTTATTTTCAAGCGAAACTGTGATTTCAATGCAAGCAGAGCATGGTCTTATTCAAGATCCAGGTTATTCCAGCATGAGCGAAAATTGTTAGCATGTGATCTTCTTATCTGTGACAGCAGTACGTAGTCGATGTGATTCGGCGTTAGTTGATTATTTCGTTTCCACGTGTAGACGCAATGTGACGAACTCCGGAACGTTGCGTTTGTTGCGAAGAGGCGGTATTGCTGGAGGAGTGATGACAACAATTTACCATTGTTACAACATTCTTCGACGGTGTAGTTGCCGATCGAGCTTTCTTCGCCAGCGCGTTGCCCAATCAGTTTAGCATTAAAATCTCCGCCAATGATTACTATGTTGCTCTGAGGCGCTTTGTACAAGATCCTCGATAATTCGTCGAAAAATCGAGTTTAGTCTTCATCATCTACTTGGTTCGAGGAAACGAGGAGTCCTATCAGGTAAAACGCCTTAATAGGTCTCGTGTGCAATCAAGAGACTGCCATGCGGTCGTTTACATGCTTGAATTCTGACACTGAATCTTTGAACTTTAGCGAAATCAACACCACTTTAGCCAGTTTTGCCTGTGCAAAAAGGAACAGAGACTAAAATTTTCGAACTTGTTCCTTCCAGAAAACTTAACATCTATTTCGTTGAACCAGAACCATCCATCCTGAGACCTTTGGATTATAAGCTTTGATAATTTTGCACTAGTGGTAATGAAACTATAGGAGAACATTTCTGACGCACGATGCATCATGTATAAATCTAACGTGATGATTATGTTTGTGAACATAATATGCGCGAAATCGGATCAGTTTTTAATAAGTTATCTTCTGCAATAACAAAATGGGCCTTTTAGATAATATTGTTCCAGCCCTAAAATGATATATTGAAGAAACACCAATAAACCTAGTCACGTTTGACTATGCTTGTCAGCGCGGTCAAAAACTACATTAGAATTATTTTTATAACAATTTTTTCGAATGTTTATGGCTTGCCCGAAAATTTGCATAAAACATTCTTTCAATATATGTATAATTTGACATGAACCGCGTTGAACAGCTGAGTTGAATGGCATCAAAATCAATTAATTGATGGTTTACATTTAGGGCATACATGCTCATAAGGGGTAAGGGCACTATCCCTGAGGCTCGAATTCCCAATGTCTCGGCTACCCCTGACAGGTTGTCCAACCTCCCCTAGCGGCGCTGTTGGCACCGAACACAGGCGCCGACGACCTCACCCTCCCAACGGCCTCCACGCCGACTACCTAACTAACCAGTGGGAGCCCAGAGGCTACTCGTGGACCCGGCTATCCTCCATTGGGCTTTGGACTTTGAGCATGTATGGTTTACGCGAAGCTTTAGGATTTTACATAAAGAGATGCAGTTCCTTAATTCATGGACGAATTAAGATAATTGTGATACCATTCTACATAGCTCGACAATGCGTTGCAAATGCTCTATTAAACTTTGCATTTGAGACCTTTCACCAAAAAGACCCCACAAAAATTGTTTCGATTTGATACTAAAATACAAGATTGAGGAGTCTCATCCACGGTTGTATATCTCAGCAGTATTGTTTCCAAACGCAAGACACGTAGAGGAATATTTTCTGTGAAAAGTTGAGCTAAATCGCTTCTCTTATAACCAAGCTACAAATCATAATACCAAAAACGGGCTTATATTAGCATGAAACATGGTGTTGTTTGACCCTTACTCCCGAACAGGATGAGATAAAACAATATTGGTGTTGAAGAGTGGTAGCTTTAAACGCACCCAATACAAAAAATTCACCCAAAGAACAAACCTTCATGAATGACCCTTTGACCCTTATTCCCGAATAGGACGAGGTAAAACAATATTGGTGTTGAAGAGTGGTAACTTTAAACGCACCCAATACATAAAAATCACTCAAAGACGTCTAAAAACGGTCTATGAATTATCAGAGTTGCAACAAACCTTCATGAATTCATAGTATATAACGTAAATATAGTAAACAGTGTGATATATTTTGATAATTTTTATTAAACATCGAAATTTATATTTCCGATTTTGTACGTTTGCTGGTGTATCCTGTTTAGAACCTATCATAATTTATGTACGATTCCTAAGTGTCGCCAAACCTTTCTTGTAACGTATTAACATAGTATGCGGGCATGTTCATCCCAGAATTCAACAATTACAGGAAATAAACTTACATTTTTACGAAATTTGAGTTTTATCTAAGACTAAGCCCAACGGTAGGTGCTTTATTTTCAGGGAATCGGGCCTTCGCAAACAGCGTCATCGATACATTCAACGGCCTTAGCTGTCTACTTTTCACTAGTTTATGACGATGGTAAGCGAAATTTTTTGTGATTTAAAATATTTAGATTAAATTTAGTTCAAATGAGGAACATTTATATGTTTAAGTATATATAAGTATATATAGTTATATTTTAAGTATATATAAGTTTGATTTTATCCATTTCGAGAAATACAGCTTTTCAGAAATAAGGCGTTGAACATATTTTTGTGTTTGGTTTTTTCAACAACGATTGATTGTCAAAATTTACGTTAGCTCCAATTGTTCCTTGGCACTAGGTTACTCTAATAGTAAGGCGTTGAGCATGTTTTTTGTGTTTGGATTTTTTATGATAATGTAGGAAAGGGATTTTTCAATACCTTTCCCCACTTTTAGCCAATCCCCACTTGTTACAATAAGCCTAAGCTCAAGCCTAAACATATGCCTCACCTTAAGCTTAAGTGAGTTTCCAGCCGTAAGCATAGCTTTGGGCTTAGGTTAGGTCCCGGCTGGGGCAATTCCCAGGAACAGTATGGTTCTGTTAACCTGAAAAATTGCAACAATTTTGGTGCCGTAAGACCCAGGGATGCAGTGCGCCACTCAAAATTGGAGAAGGGGCATGTAATATCTTTCGGTACCATGCTGGATGCAAAATTGGTCTTGATTGATTATCACTATGGTAATTGTCAACTATAATGTGACGACGATAGTAATACTATTATTTATTAACAAGCGAACAATAATAACCAGTTGGATTCAGCATACCAAAATATCGTTTTTAACCATGACAAAACCACTAAGACACGACAAAGCCACAAAGAGAGTGAACCAATAACAAAATATAAGATAAACACCAACGTCAAGTACACAAAGCATCCTCTAAGAATGTTATCTACAAAGACTACAATCCGTCACCTCGACTCAGGCCCGTAGCTAGCGATTCAACTACGGGGGGGCACTTCAATCGTTCGGGGTGGCACACTTTCCCCCGCGTTTTTAGTTTTGAACAAAATTTGCAAAAGTATAACCGGGTTGTAAGTTCTGTCAATAACACCTCAATATTATTGAAACTGTTATTCCAAAGAGTGAATAACCGAAACACACACCGTAGTTATTGTTTTTAGAAATACTGCATACGCCGATGAGTAACTAACCAGCAGGCGAGCTCGAACCAACCAAATAAAATAGTCTTATATATAAACATATTGTTCAACGAATGCCCAAAGAAAATATAATACGAAGTGAAGTAAAACTAAATATGCGCAAATTAACATCATTATAGTACATACAGAAGCGCCTCGTGCGGCGAGATCCGAACTACCGTGGGCGGGCACGATGTTTCAAAAACAAAATTTACTAAAGTTCCGAAATTAAACATTAAACTAAATGAAAAAGAATTAGCTATGTAGTTATTTGAAAAACTATAATTCTAAGAAAAAATCCCAAAAATTCTCGGCCCTAAAACACGGTGAAGACGTGGTCTGAGAACTTTGACCCCAACCGGAGGGCACAACTAGAGATCAACAAGCATAGAATAAAACAATAGAACAATAGAACCAGCAAATAGAATAGAACAAATTACAACCAGCAGCAGAGGACAAAATAATGCCGGGAATTACCTAGGGTAGAAACCCAACGGTTATAATCCAATATTTTTTCAGTTTGCCACTATTTGTTATCGATTATTATGTCTTGTCAAAAGTGAAGCTTTCCTGATTAATTACCACTACTGTAATCACGATGAAGATAAGTCACTGCTGCTAGAACTAAAAGGTTATCGGTTTAAAGCTAGTTGTAATTTGCTTTGACTTACTTTTCACGGCTGCAGCTGGTATCGGAGGTGCTAGGTAACTCCATCAGAACGAAAACGCACAGTTAGACAACAATGGCGTGAACAAAATTTTATCTAGTGATCGCAACTCACATTAGTAATAATAATAATAATGATACATAACATTCAATCCTATTGAAAAACAAAACTGATATAATTTTTCGAAAGAACATAATAGCAGGTTGGTGCAAACAACTTACACAACTTATTTTTGTTTCCAGTATTGTTGATTCTCCCGTTGTCTTGCACGGGGGGGCACGGCACCTCGAATGGGGGGGGCACGGTCCCCCCGTGCCCCCCCCCTTGGCTACGGGCCTGCCTCGACTTCTCAAATATTGCCGCAATAAAACTGCAAAATCGATTATGAAAACGGTCAGTTAACCAATATCGTTACAAGCGTCCAATTCTTCATTAACACAACTCCCCTAATATGCAAATCGATCGTATGAATGTCACGAAGCGACACTCCCGAGAGCAAAGTGCCCTACGACCTATGTATAGAACTTACCCTCTTCGTCCTTCCGATAGCTGAAGTATTTTTTCAAGATAGTGAAGTCGATCACCTTGATGACCAGCACCTCTTCAACACAATCAATACATGCCGCAGGCTCTTATAGTTGATGTGAAAACTATCTCCATCATCAAACAGGGCGTCATTTCTCTGGCTTGCGAATTCCCCAAGAAAAGGGCACCACTCGTCATTGAACCAGTTGACACATTTGACAGCGTCGATATCCTTGACCCGATCCTCAAACATGGCGCTGTGTGACTCATTGCCGTATACTTCAGGATGAGGGACCGGTAAGAATGAGAAGAACGAGAGGACCCTGAGGTTGGTGGCGCAAACAGGTTTGGAATGCCGTGCACGAAGTTATCTGCTGGTGATGAATCCAACTCCAGCAATTCTACTCCTGGTGCCATGTTGGGGGCCCAATTGCCGTTGAAGTGGCGCTCTACAAGCTCGTCCAAGCATTTCCGTATAAACGGGAATCCGAGAAACCACGGATTCTCTTCGCTTCGATCGTCAGGGGCCCTGAAGCCAGATAGCCACACTATTTCGTATTGAGCTGAGGTCAGCACGAATTGCAGTATCTGTATATGACACATGGACTTCACGACTTAATAAGAAAGCACCACGAAACGCTTTGCTCACTCGCTGCGGACACACCAACTCTTCCATCACGTCTGACATGACGCGGCGAGAATTGAACTGTCACTCTGCTGTACTGTGGACGCCATTGTTTCGAAGCCATTTGCCGATCTTTATGTCCATTTGTTTGAATATAGCATAATTGCGAATAGTTTCCACGGTCAGCAAGTCGCGATCGTCGAACTTAATTAGAAGGTTGAACCGATAATATGGCGAAAGCGGACTCTATTGACTGACGTAGACGATTCGGATTGTTGATCTGAAATCAAAAGAACGACAATTGAGTGAAATACTCACTTAATAATAGACAATGCTTTGTATCAGTCACATTTGTACAGTGGCCTTTTATCACTTTACCGAAACAAACAAGTGGCGAAAACCAGCAAGTGAAATACGCACTCAAAACTTTACAGACCGTTCGGACATGTCGCTGATTACAGGGTTTGGCTCGGCTGTGGGAGAATTTTTGATGGTTTGCCTGCACCGTCACCCTCTCGATTTAGCATAGCATCAGGTGGTCTATGAGTAGCCCTCTTTCCGACAGAGGAAGTCATCTCAAGAGGATAAACGATGCGAACCGGACGATTTATCAACTTTCGGTTGGAGAGCTGTAGCTTCAAGGAGCGACATTGTCCATCTGAACTGTTGGACAACCCCAATCTT
Organism: Trileptium ribeirensis; assembly: GCA_030248225.1. Lineage (NCBI taxonomy): Eukaryota > Metazoa > Nematoda > Enoplea > Enoplida > Thoracostomopsidae > Trileptium > Trileptium ribeirensis. Next base: position 29,931 of record JASANE010010332.1, read on the forward strand.
TGGCGATCTTCCATTCTTGGAACGTTATCCTTCACAATGACAACGCCACCCACTGATCGAGCAATATCAGCGGTGTTTCGTTGCTTATGGACCTTGTAATACGAACGCAGCTGCAGCAGGGATGGATCCCGCCATAGTTTCCAAAAACAATTCAGCGATCCCTAAACGTACTTCTAGCCCAACACAAGTTGGTATGGGGTTTTGTGGAGCCTTTCGTTGCTCGGGCTGACTGCAAAGTCGGGAACGAACACTTTCCGACCGCTCAAGAAACTGGGAGGTGTAATAGACGGTTGCGAAAGATGCGACTCTGTGTAAACAAATGGACGACTGTTAAATACTGCATACGCCTCTGCTACCACAGTTTGCAATTCAATTAAGGATATGCAACGAGCATCGAACGATTTCTTAAGACACAGTTTCACCACGCCAATCATGCTTTCGTAGAAGCTGTCCATCTACGATAGGCAGCTCAATGATGAACTTCCATTTAATTCCACGCATTGCCACATAGTCCTGTACCGTATCGTCGATATGCATGCGTCGCCAAATTTTTTGAACATTACGTTGGAAGCAACAAAATGTTTGGCGTTATCACTGATGAGCATGCGTGGTTTACCAAAAGAGCAAAGAAACGACGAAGACTCAACACGAAATGTTGAGACGTCAGGTTTTTGACAACCTCCAGATGTACTGCACGAACTGCAGCACAGGTGAAGAGGCATATCAAAAGTTTCGATGCGACTTTCTCGTGCGGTCTGATCGAAAGGGGCCCCAAATAGTCAATGCCAACGCATGAAAATGGTTGGCACGGTGAAACGCAAAACTCTGGCAGTGGCTCCATCGGCTGTTCCCGGGAAATCCCCAATGATTGATCCTGCAAATGCGGTAGGTATTAACAACCCGCTTCACTTGAGATAGTCCTGACACTATCCAGTACTTGTACCGAATTTTCGATAGCGTATGTGGCACCCCAGCGAGACACAGCCGTCGATGGATGTCGTCGATCACAAGCCAAGTGAAGTGGTTGTTTTTGGGCAGAAGTTTCAAAAATTTCGAAGCCGTCTCTAAATGTGCGTGAACAAGCCACCCTCGATATCTGTGGAATCCATCATTGTCAACGAGCGAGTTGAGCTTTTTGTACTTCAGCGGCATCTTCGTTGCTCAGTTGCCTCGAACAGTTCCTTGATATTATTGTGCTGGATCAGGTGTTCCCAAAATACTTGGGTAGCCAACAATTCTTTCGAAGCAAGTGGACACGTGCGACAGCTTAATCTCGGGACATTGTTCACGAAACGCCGTATCAATGCTGTCATCCGCAATAACTTGAGTAGACTCGAGTAACGATGATAGTCGATGACAAAGTCGGTATCTGCTTCATTGAATTTTGAATCATGGTTAGTTGCAGTACTTTGGCGTTCGGGCGTAATATCGACGTCGATTATCATTGATGTAGTGCACTAGATGTTAGATAGCCATTGTGACTCCGAAAGCTCCAGCCAAATCGGACCGTTCTACCACAGTGAACTACACGCAAGAGCATCACTGGAACAAGCCCGCGTCGACAGATCGGTAGGACTGTCACTAGTCGGGATATATCTGAACACGAAAGCTGGATTGTTGTTGATATCTTCGATACGACTCTTCACAAATGAGTCGATGTTGTTTTCTTCTGTTGGCAATGCAGGATACATTGTGAGTCTAACCAGACGACGCAATGGTCAACTGGCAATTGCAACTGTTCGATCACGAAACACAGCACTCGAGTTCCGATCAGCATCGCCATCAATTCAAGTCTCGGGGTTGACAATCCTTTTACGGGTGCAACTCGAGATCTCGAGAACGCAAAATGACACTTAGTGTCGAACCTGTTTGTAGGGCGAAGATATACTGCCGCTGCAAAGGCTTTAGCCGAGACATCACAGTAACAGTGTGGTAGGTAGCACCATGCGAGGGCAACGGAGCGGAGATGTGCTGAACACTAGAATGCTTGGATATGGCGTTTTCGCTAGTTATCACAAGTAACAATGAAACTATATGTATTTCGTTTTCGAACATGCTCGAGCTAATTTTCGAAAGCATCGTGAAAAACTAGTGTAAAACCAAACTGGAATTTGTCAAATTCCGGAAAATTTAGAAATTGGTGTAGCGGTTTCAAAAAGAATAATAGCACATCCAGCTGACTATAACTGTCCTGAAAATATGCCCAATGTGAATGAAGACGGAGTTTTAGGCCTACACATATGCATGACTATGATTGCAGAACTACTTTGATAACACTTTGTGTTTAGACTGCTGTACGATGTTTGCACCAGGTTGAATTATGTATATATATTTAGTTTGCTCTAATTTGTCTCTGAATTTATGGAACAAATTAATTGTACGTAGAACGATATCATGCAAAAGTTCAGTGATTGGATAGCACATCCGTGTACGATTTCATATACAGATATCCACGACGCCGGATTATCCAGATATCCTAACAAATATGCGAAGACCAGTTACAAAATTTACTAGTAGAGAAGCCGCAAGGAGTATTTAGCACCGGCAGTTTGGTGTATACTGGCGGATTTTTGATAATCCCGCATCTCTAGCTTCTAGTTGGATTCTGGCAGCTCTCTCATCAGACCCCATTGAGATCCGTAAAGTACTCAAAATATACCAACTGTCGACTTTATTTTGAATAAATTAGTGTTAAGTATAAATTGAAATTGTTTTCGTCATGAATTGAATATTGCTTACTAACATAAGCTTAGTCGCCTATTTAGTCTAACTTTTTAAACGCAAATATTGCTGCCAAACCGTTTTTTCAAAAGAACAATGTTTGTTTATATCTCGAATCCTTATTGCATCATAAAATATAGCTGTAATAACGAATGGCAAAGTCTAGTATACTGTCCTTGAAGTTTACATAACGTTAAAATTTGAAATTTTAGTTTATTCCTATATGTATCCCACAATTTTTTCCTGAATATCGTAACCCATACCCCTGCCCAACACTAAGTATTTTATGGTGAGAAATTCGAAAAGGATCAACTAATACGTGAACAAACAAATACGGTCAAACTAAGCTTACGATGGGATAGTAAACATTACAGAGCTGGCTTTAAGTTCATAATTTCAAATCGCTGAGCGCAACACATACAGTTCTGAAATAGTGCCGTTTGCTGAAACAATTTCAGTGTGTTAAAACAATTCATGGGAAATCTAGTGTGAAAGCTGCTAAGCACACTTGCCACAACAAGCCCGTCAAGAAAGACTAGATATCTACATTTATAGATTCACGCAGTTACGGTCTGTTGGAATCACAGAATCACGAAATTAACAAAATGTACAATCAGAGACAACTTAGTTTTACGTTTCATGTCAGTATGACCTGGTTTCATTGTAGAAATCTTGTATTTTCGTTTTTATACAGTAATGGTCGCCGTACTGTTGGAATAATGTAGCGCTATGACACACAGGGTAACAACTATTTTAATTGTAATTTAATAAATTGGTTTAGAACTATGTAGATGCTGCTCTCAGACCGTTGGGTTGATAGCATTCCTTTAATTTTAGTTAGATACATAACTAATACTATATGGTAGCGGTAATAAAACTGTAGGGAGTCATTGTTGCTGACACGCTCCATACTTTTTCTATTTTTTGCTTACCCAAGAACTTTCGGGACAACCATTTTCTCAATAAATGTATAATTAGCCTTAGGATTTTGCATAAATGGAAGTAGCACCGTAACTCATGAACGAATTGAGCTAGTTTATTGTGACTTCGAGTCAGCACGTCACTATGATTCGAATCTACATTTACTTACATAAATAGGGCTTGAGGCCAATCACTGAAAATACCCTTGAGAATTTGCTTCTAGCTATCACTAAAATCTCTTCGTACGAAAATATCCGTATTCGCTGCGATATTGCGTCTACAGGCAACCTCTTAAGTTAAGTACAAACGGTGGTTTCAAAAACATGCTTATATTAGGATGAAACATGGTGTTTGATCAGTGCACATGAAGGGGCGGACATAATGCATATTAGTGTTGAAGACGCGCAACTTTAAACGCACCCAACAGAACAAATCATGAAAATGTGTCGAACATTTGCTGAATTATTAGGGTTGCAACAAAATTTTGTGAGTTACATAGTAGAAACAGTATGTGGACAAGTTCATCTTAGAGTTCAAATATTACATGGTTGAAACCTGTTGTTTTGCTAAATTAATATCTTTTATTACCTAAGGGTAAACTCAACGGTAATTATATGTTTATAATGCTAATGTTAAATTGCTTGATTTTATACTCCTAGCCGTTTATGTAACCCCAGGTAATGCTAATCATTCAAAAATAGTCAATTTAAACCATCTGGTTCATAAGCTCAACAATATCAACGTGCATCTAAGTTGTAGGCTGAGATATTCATTGAGAATTTTAGCCATCGTTAACAGAGTGTTATAGTTATATATCATTTCGAGCAGGTTATATCATAGAAGGTTAAAATTTTGGAATAAGACTACATAGATACTTTTAATAACAATTCTGCAGAAATTTGCTTAACCATTTGTGCGATTTGTAGAACAGGGCTTGCAAAACTAAAATTTCACTAAAACATATATGTGTCAGCAGCTAATTGACAAGATCTGACTTACTTTCATAGGATATGTTTAGTATTTCGGATATTAAGGAATAACAGTTTGTATACATTACATTTTTGTAGCGCAATGGTTAATACAATAATTGTAAAATTATTTTACAATAGAAAATGTGTCCGAATTTTTTTGTTTATTCGGTAACTTTGTAGTTGGAACCATATCTCAACAATGTAACGTTCATGTTATTTGCTAGGTCCCTACAGTATTCCATGGCAGTGGAATCATTCAGAAGTCTTATCTTGAGCGGAATAAGATAAAATTTAATATCCGTTACGCAACTTTGGATCATAACAATAACGAAATTTTTTGCTTGGAAGGAAGTGGTTGAGCCAATTCCATGCGGTCTTAAGCATAGAATAATTGTTTTGTCGATTAATTAAAACGTTTATTACGAGTATTTGCTACCAAGTTCTTCTGTTTAAATCGTATTAACCATTTTGTTGATACTGGTGTTCTATGGGTCGTTGAATGTGGCTTCAAATGGTATGATTACCATTACAGCGTAAGTTTCATTTATTTAATGTATGTATTAATTGTTTTTCGGCGTCACTAAACCTGTAAAAGTGCTGTTGTAGCTGACCCAACAGTCTCAGCACAACGTTTATATATATTTGTGTCAACCATGTATTAAAGTTTGTCTTTTAGTAAAATGGCTTTGTCGGTTTAAATGATTCCTGCAAAATGACGTGCTTGTATTATGGACCTCAAGTTGACAATATATGTAGCAATTTGACTAAAATATTTTTGAGGCAGGTCGTGACAATTCAGAATTATCACCTTACCTACTTCTACCGTTTTACTGTTGAAATAATCTTGTTTAATAGGCTTTTTTATTTTTGTTCTTTCGCAATTTTCTGTCCTTGCTTGCCACATAGTCTTTTTCGGTATTGGATGTATGTATTTACATCAAAATCTGGGTTCTGGTTTTAATGTTAACGCGCATTTGACTTTTTATGTTCGCATGCTGAGTGAACACGTTATAATGCGACTAGTTTTTTTCATACACATGTGTATACCATTAGTAACGGATAACGATGAAGATTTTACTGCAGCAGTTCAAGTACCCAAAACTTGAATGGTGCACTATGTCGACGCAACGATGTTTGAGGAGCCGCAGTAATTAGTGTAGCTACATGGTATACTTTCAATAAGTATTAACTGAAAAAAGTTGTTACAGGGTGCGGTTGCTGATTTGCATTAATCATAGCCTGACTTGCCGATGCCCAACTCGTACAGAGGTACCAGTTCCGACACAAAAACTCTGAGCCTTCAGAGCATTACTCATTTTACAGGTGGGTTACTCTGAAGCACTGAGATCTTAGCGCCTTGCCCAAGAAGATTATGCTGAGCAGAATCACGAAACGTGTGAACTCTAGGATATGACACGTGCGTTACAGAGCACTTCGCTACACGGCCTCGAAAACTAAAATGGCAGCTGTAAATAGTCACATACAAAAAGTATGTTTTGTTATGTATACCTAATGCAGCAACTACTTTAAGACGGCTCCGCGAAAATTGTAAAAACGACATCTACAATCGATTCTCTATATAGAGGTTATTTTATTGTACACTCATATTGCAAGAATTGGATCTTTTAAGATAAGTCATGGTAAAAAGTTAGTGTAAATTTCTAGAATTTATTCGACATTTGAAACAGTGCGATTACATTAAATAAATTTCAACAGAATTATGCAATATAATAAATATATAATTCTACAAAACAACAAGTTCTACTCAATTTTATTTAAAGTGGCTTTCTTTCTTATAGAACTGCGTATGTGTAGAATTGATTCAACAACAGAATTGATTCTAGTATATATTTGTACCATCTCGCTGTACACGTCTTAAATTATTTGCCACATAATTTATATATAGGGGCATTAGGGAGTAAATTCCGGCTCCTGCTGGTTTTGGCATAAAGACAATGACCGGAATTCTGTAAAAAACATATGTTTGAAATTTTGGATGTTTTTGCTCTAGTTATGGTAAAAATATAAGCAACAAAGTAACATCGACTATTACTTTCAAAGCATATATATAATTTTCAGTGTTTTGTGGTTATGTACGTCAACTTGGAAAATTGGGATTCTTGATGTTTTTAACTGAACAACAAATTTGATTTATATATTATAGGAATCTGCATTGACTGCTGCTGCTAATTATGAAGTCGGGTTTTAATCCTCTCATACCCACTAGGTCAACAAGGACCCAACGCACATTGCGACTCGTTGTGTTTACACTGGGTTTGTCGTATATCGTACCTTTGAAGTGTGTTGTTATTCGCTCACGTTGTGGGGTTCCGTAAGGAACCGAGCAGCAGCTCCCAGTTAGCTCAGTGGTTTGCGTGACAAGTTTCAACCATACGTTGCGGGTTGTGGGTGACGCAGGCTTGAGTTGTCAGACATTGCACGATACACAAATTCATTCTGGCATGAGAGGGATAATTAAAAATATACCTATCGCATAACTAATCCTCTCATGCCCGCTAGGTCTAAATGGACCCAACGCACATTGCGACTGGTTGTGTTGACTGAGTTTGTCGTATTTAGTAGGTTTGAACGTGCGTTGTTATTCGCTCACGTTGTGAGGTTTTTTAAGGAACCGATCAACAGCTTCCAGATATCTCAGTGGTTTGCATATATACACAAATTTCATGAAAGGGTTAAAAACTTAGCCTGTCATAGTGTAGGTCACTAATTATATATATGTGGGACTATCGTTTTCAAGCAAAATGATTTTAATGTGCGTCAGGTAATCCTGCAAGTGAGCCAGGGTCCCCAGTATCCATCGGTTTTTCAATTTGAGAAAATGTGCAGTTAATACTCGTAAGCAACTAGCGCATTTTGCACCAAAATAGCACGTTTGCAGAGTAAGGCTGGCACAGACATGGGAAAAGGTGGTACATGCCTCTGTAATAGTGGTACGTAGCATAGCGCAATGATTACTGAAGTCCCCCAGCGAGGCTAGCACCGATACCTGCTCACAGGTGATTACATAAGTTAAACCAATGTTCCTATCCTGATTTCACTTGGAAGTTGTTTGCTTGAACATTGTTGAATAATAGATGTATGCATGTGTTCCAAATTTTGTACCAATTTAACCCAATCACTCGGGTATGACTTTGGGCCCGCTAATAATAAACTATAGCCGTTATGCCCCCACACGGTTCCGACATTCCCTAAGACTTTAACGTCGGACGCTCGAATCGACGATCTATTGGCCGTAACTGTTTAATTTAAAGGGGTTTTTTGCCTGGTAAACTTAGATGTTAGATTATAGTGTTTCATGAGCGATTTTCACAATTGACTTCGTGGATTCCTCTCGCGAAAGTTATATTGCTCTATGGCTTCAACATTAATGCAGGTTTCACAGAATAATGAGTGCAAAAAGTGGGCACTTTTGTCTCTAACAGCCGTCAGCAAGAAACTAAAATCTCTAATGGACGGCTATATGATATTTTAGTTTCTTGAAAACGGCTGCTAGAGATTTTTGTCTTTAATGACTGCTTGTTAGATATTTAAGTCTCTAACAGATAGCTGTAAGACATTTTAGTCTTATACAAATAGCCAATAAATACAAAAATCTCTAACAACTAGATGTTAGAGACTAAAATCTCTTGCAACTAGTCATAACAGATTAATGTCTCTAATGGCTTGCTGTTACAAACTTTTGTCTCTTACAGCCAGCTATAAAATACAATTGTCTCTAATAGCTGTCCATTAGAATTTAAAATATCTAACGGTTGGCTGTAAGAGATTTATGTATGTTACAGCTGGCTCTAAGAGACAAAAGTCTCTAACAGCTAGCCCTTAGAGCCAAAAGTCTCTAACAGCTAGCCATTAGAGACAAACATCTTTGACGGCTAGCTGTTAGAGATTTTAGTCTATTATGTCTAGCTGTTTACGAGATTGCATATTTAAGTTAAAGAAGTGAAATGTCTGAAGGTAAAGTGGTGAGGCCTGAAACTGATTATTACGGATGTCAGGGATAAAAAGTGATTGTAGCATAATCAAAGTGCGAATGAGCGTGAAGCAATCTATACATATTTAGGAACACCAGCGTTATACGGCTGCAAAGTATAGCTTTGGCAAAGTATAATATACTGGGCTACCATAACGACAACCGTCGATTATATAAAACAAGAGTAGGATTATTCAGTCATTTATAAGCTGAAACAAAGACTACTTTTATCAATAAATGCATTATATATATATATGAAATAAAGTATAGGCGTTAACTGTCGTTAATTTTATTCTCTATGAAATAGCACTTAAAATAATAGTCCCAACAACCGCCGCCGCCATGTCCAACGGCGTTTCAGAATGTTAGACATACAAACGGAAACAATTGATCCGCTAATGTGTAGCAAAGGCGTGGTACCCTAGTTGCTCCGTTTTCCACGTTTTGGCTTCGTGCAAGGTGAAGATGCGGCGGTACAAACTAATCGAACAGTTCTTCATTGAGCATTATACATCATGCCATGCTCAACATTACAAATATGAAATGACAATAATATATTACTTATCAAGATGGCAATATTTTGCAACATATTAAGTGTTTTCCTTAGTTATAAAATTTTCACGATAATTGGGATTTCGGCTATCATGGCACTTTTTTTATAGTTATCTGGCTATCTGGCATGTTAAAGTGTACTCTAACTTTTAGGTAACAAAATATCACTAAAATAATACAAACGCATTAAACTACTCAACGAGATTCAGTTGCAATTACGCAATTCAACAGATTTTAATGTAGAGATAAATCAATATAACAAAATGGTAGGCGTAGACCGTTCGCTGACCGATATTAACTAGTAACTCTATCGAGATTGCAGAACGTAGTGAAGCATAGGTGCACCTACGCCTTTTGCGTGCACATCACCTCAGCTCTCGATAGCATTGGTCGATAGGCTATATGTGGACATCACACAATACCAGCACAAGTACAACAAAACTAATGAGTTTCCCATGGCCCAAAACCCCCAAGTGAAACTTTTCAGCCGCCCAGGACGTCAGAGCAAATTTTCTAATTTTGGGACGAGGAACCATGAGGGTGCCATACCTCAAACCCATAACTCCAAAACCGGAGCCTTAATCGAAAAACAAAAAGAGGCATCGGCAATTATCATTTTACTATGAAATAAAACCAACCAGAGAGAGAAATTCGAATGTTAAGATATAAACAACCTTGCTTCAGTGAAGGGTACTAAAAACCCTCATTTTGATATCTGACCCCGAAACCATGGGGCGTCATACCCCCGTACCCATGGAACCATGGGTGGCAGAGCAAAACCGGCACCGGCAATGAGTTTCCCATGCCCGAAAACCCCCAGGTAAAACTTATCAGCCGCCCAAGACGTCAGAACAAATTTTCAAATTTTGGGTCGTAGAACCATTGGGGCGCCATACCCCCGTACCTCAAACCCCATAAATCCAGAATCTGAGCCTTAATCGAAAAACAATAAAAGAGGCATCGGCTTTTATCATTTTACTATGAAATAAACACATCCAGAGAAAAGAAATTCGATAGTTAAGATAAAAATAATCTTGCTTCCGTGAAGGGTACCAAAATGGGGTAAAATGGGCCCAAAAACCCACATTTTGACCCCTGACCCCGAAATCAGACCCCAAATCAAAAAACGCTCGGGAATGTTCACGGTAAATCGACCATTCCGGTGCGAATGAGCCCAAGATCATGAAAATCTGTAGGCGTTCTCGAGTTATGGCCGATCACACACACACAGACGGAATTTAAAAGATTTCACCCCTGCAACACACAATCTGCACTACGTTTCACTACGTTCTGATAACAATATACAGTCTAAAAGCACATCAATCACGCTTTATATATTCCACACAACAATCATCGGCGTATCAAATATTATCCGAAAAGTTTAACTATAATACTTTCCAGTGACACGTTAATTTCAATTTTATAATTTTATGACATATTTAAGTCTTCCCTGAACTTGCACTGAACTATAAATATTAGCGAAATATAATTATGCGACCGCTATGTAATCTCGAAATAATCTTGTAAACATTTCCAGATGCGTGGGTCCATGTTAGCGCGTACACCTGGGATTGTCACGTCAGTTCACGATCGAAAAGCGATGAACGCAAGGAAATCGCGATTTTCTTTTTTGTACGCGCACACGATTTGCAATACAGGAACGCACAGGCGCTGTTCGCGGTCATTATTTTGCGATGTAGTATCGCATTTTGCTGACAGTGTACAAGTGAAAACGCGATTACAAATCGCGTTTTTCTCGTATGCTACAATACAACTAGATCGCGAACACTCCTGTCTGATTCGAAATGCTATTTGATAAACGCCGACAAACGTGCAAAATTAACAAATGTGCGCGAACGCAAATTCCATCTGTGCGAGTACAATCGTGATTTTGAAAAAAAGATCAAGTCTAGTATACGCACCTAAACAGGAATCACGCATTGAAATCATAGGTCCCTACAGAGTGCTACGAACAGAAAGATGTGTGAGAAAAACTACACCCATGCAAATGGCACTTATAACGTGAATAGCAGAAACCCAAATATTAGTAAAATTGTGTAATTCAGAGGTTCAAACGGTATTGATAAGTGAGAATTTTGAATCACTGTAACATTCATAAAACATATAATGCATCAGTTGTTAACAAATTTTATTCAACGTTCACAAGTTTAATTGTATATACATTAAATAGTCCAATCACAACAGATAAACGAACAGGCACCGCAATATAGTAAAGATCTAAAGCGCCACCAGTCACACAACTCTATGTGGCCCTGCTCTACCCGCAATTCAATAATAGTTAGGCGATGACTTCTATTGCCAGTGGTTTCTGATGCGTATAAGACGGATATGTGCATGCGAATGCAGTTTGTCGTGTCTCAATATCACCAAGTCGTCGTCGATAAAGCAAGATACTTCGTCTACTCGACGGACAACGAATGCCGGACACCAAAATTACCGTACATAGCACATCCATCAGCTAACGGATTGGAGCTAAAATGTAGCGTATACTACATTTAACTATTATTAAAATATAGTTAGTTCACACAGTACACCAACAATTAAAGAAGAAACTATATTAGTATCTCGCAAGCGAAGATGAAACGGAGCGAGTGTGGCTTCATTTTAAGTTATCATTTTGTTTAGTCACCTGTAACAGGTTGTATTTGATGCATATACCACCCTAAAACCTCTTGAGCTCTGAAACCATTGTAAATCATTAATATCTCTTCGAAACCTAAACCCATTGAAAACAACTAACAACGCACCAAGTATTTGTGCTGGTCTAAGTTCACTGATGCTAAACTTTTTGAAAACCCATCAAAATCAAACTGCCAGATAGCCATTGCATTCAGCTTTCAGAAATGATGGACTTATCTTTTGGCATTGTTTAACAGTACAATTTTAGACTGTGTTGCGTTTTACTGTTGCACACAAAATACCCCTTTCCTATACTTATGGTAACAATAGTTTATTATTCCCAAGATTGCGAACGTACAACACTGACAGTGACAATCCTTCTTCGTGTACGGTTGGTTTAGATATGTGAAAAGGTTTAACCACGGATTGTTCTATATAAACAATATTTCCGTTGGGTGTTTACCGCAGGTACCTATTTAGTTGTTAAGGTATGATCCTTTTTCAGCATTACGACAAATATTAATGTAGGCACGACAGCCTTGACGAACATGTTTCTAAAATGGCTATCGACAACAGGCCTTCATTTACTGTAAAATTAGAGTACCAAATTTTTAGTAATAATTTTCTAGAATCTCTGGAAAAGAATTTTAACCATAAATACTCGGTACTATAGTACTGAATATTTATGCCTAACTGTTTTTGCAGAGATTTTGGGAAATTGTAATAAATATTAGGTACTCTGATTACCTGTATTCGAATTTATTAGCTAACAAAGCAACATATATTTTGCAAAATATCGTTTATCACTATTACCACGGAAATTTGTCAAGTGTTTGCTGTACCACGCATTATCAAGTTGCCTAGCGGCCAATACTAGTACGCTATTTGTATTGCAACTATGTCATGATCGAATTGGTGGAAGTTCCTTAATTTGTACGACGAGTCATGGAGCGGGGAACATACGGCAAATTATCTGGCTGTATCTCCGTCCGCTTACAAGAACGTGTTGAACAACACCGTTTTTACCGCCAAAACCAGGTCTTATTATGGTATCGGGTGAAACAGTGTAAGTAGCGATCATAGTGGATTAACGTTGAAAAAGTGCAGATGGTATAAATCAAACCGTATCTGCAGAAATAACATAAATAGTATGTTTCACTTTGAAAGTAGTTTGGGATTAATTTTGGCTAAATATATACGGTGCAAGTGTCCTATGCTTATGATATAGGTGCACCATTAATTTGGAGATGGTTATACCCTATAAACGAATTTAATATGAGTGAAGAACATCATTTTAGAGCTAAAATTATCCATAGTCTGTCTGTGAAAATGTCATTTACTCAATATATTGGGCAAAAATTTAAGTAGGGCTAATTCATAATCACAACTGTATGTCTTTCATTGTTCGCAAAAATCTGAGATAAAATGCGAAATTTTTATAGTGTTTGTCATTCGTTTCATATCGCATACTATCGAGTTTCCCAGTCTTACATTTTATGTCGAATAGTGATATAGACATAAAAAATTAAGCAATCTTATCGACTCAACGGTGTCAGGACTATGTCAAGCTATTTATCGAAAAGTTGCACAAAATAGCCAATCATGACCAGCTTTAACAAGGCAACAACTTTAAAAAGCTACTGCAGTTACCTACAAACGTTTAGTAACCTAACCACGTTATTTTACAGCAAAATTTGCTTTTATAAGTACAAAGGTAAAAGCCTAAATTATATTTAAGGCGGTACTTAGAGAAATATTATTTCCCCTGTTTTTAGCCGTTAGTACTATATAATAAAGAAGTGCTCGCCCTCGAGCGTTTTTTGTTTTGTGGGAATTTATGCAGTTCCCTTTTTCAGTTGTTGTAAGAATCACGTATCTAGGAAGCAGAAAATACTTCAACTTCAAAATATATAACTTTATGCACTACACATCTTCTTGAACTCCTGAAGTTTTAAAAAAATTGAACCAATCCTGATAATATCGCAAAGCGCCACAGGCACAGTCACAATAAGCAATTCGCCTTCGAGGTAAAAGGATGCCTGCTTTTTCATATTAGTTTTTCGGTACATCAACATAAGATGGTAGGCGGCGCTGCGTTGGTTCATTGCTATACTATATACAAAATAGATGATGTGCCACACAAGCCAAACCAGCGTATCGAGACATGTCACCCATGCTTTGGCTTCATATAAGGCTCGTTGAAATTAGTGTGGGAAATTAGAAAAATCCCATGATGCTTCGTTTTCATATATGTAAATTTCAATTTTACTTTATGGAATACCATCAAAGAATTAAGGGTTGTTGAAGTCAGGACGGAACAGAAATTATCTGTCATCAACGGAAATATAAAATAGCGGAAACACTTTAAAGATAAGTGCACCGCGTTTATATAAGATAGACAATGCCTAGGTAAGGTAGACCGTGTGATAATACGACTACTTTTCGAAAAAGGTCTTTATGTATTTTGCAAATAAACGTGATAATTGGTTTTAAATAACCTGTTGTATTGCAAAGATTTATGACCGGAATTCTACAAGTAATTACCATTAGATAGTATACTGTCGTGTTTGCAGTTTAAATTCGAGTTTACACCTTAACCATTATAGACTATGGATATTGGTTTTATACTGTTAGAAGTCGAATTTTACTCCCAGTACATTTTATCGGTTTGTGCTCGTTTCTAACGATGTGTACTCGGCTATTTTTATTATAGCAGAATATTCTAAGTTTAAAGTAATTTTTAGTGAGAGAAGATTTATAGTAAAAAAGATAAATAGCGCTACACGATTATATTTTGGTGCTTTGGCGAGTACTAGTTGTTTTTAACAAACATAAAGGCAAATGCATAGATTCACGAGTAAATCGTAAACATTAATAAATAATAAATAATAACATAGCTGTTCAACAAAATGGAGTGGAAACATAAGAGTTGATTTTTGAAATCAACACAAAATTTTGTACAACCACACGCTTCTCCGATTAAAAAAATTTTTAGCTGCAAAGAGTAATCCAATATAATCCAATAGCGACAAAAATAAATGTTGGTATACAAATTTCCAATTGTTCAAATTCTCACAATGACTTGCTATTTGTTAGATACTTTTATTAATTGCTGCAGACAAATGTATTTACGCAGGATTAAACTTAATACTAATAATCTGCTGTTTTAATTTTCTTAAGAATTACTGATACCGACTGTCGAAATACCCGTCGAAATTGCATTTTCCAGATTTATAATCATTTTAGACTCACCGATTTTAGCTTTTTAATTTTCAATTGGTTTCTATACTCCAGTTTGGGCGTTGCAACTTGTTAAAATGGAACAAATGGGGATTTTACAATCGTGAAAATAATTTTCTCTATGACTGAAACTAATCCTCGAGTGGATGGATTTCGACAAAAAATTTTGTTCAGTAGAATAACTGATGAAGATGTAACCTTTAGTTGAACATAAAGAGTTCCGAAACCAGCTTCTGGGTTAAAGTGGTAAAATTGGTTCCGGCGAAAATCGTGTTCTGGTTGCGGCTCCGGCAAAAGGCGAAGCAAAAACTATACCGGAATTCCGGTTTGAAAATTTTGTTGTTAAAATTGTCCGCATTTTTGCTTCATCTATGGTCCAATCATACGTTAAATAGATACACAATGATCAAGTTCCAACACAAGCAAACAAGAAAAGACTAACTCAGTAAATTACCCTGTGAAACGTAAGTAGGACACAATTTCAGTAAGGATTTTTCACCTTCGCCCGCCAAGAGTTTGTTCCCAAAAGAAACCTATGTCGATGCTTGTAGCAGCTTACCCATTCAGAAATCTTTGGTACAAGTTAGAATTGAACCGGTCAAACTTAATATACATAATAGAGTGCGGATTATTGAAGTACTTAGCTGCAAGCTTTGCTAATATAAATTGCGTGAAGTACAAGCCAGTGCGCTTGCAAACTTTGTAATGAGTAACATTGAAGTAAACTAACATATCTGCAAAGCAGCCAGAAACTGCGTTCTTGGGAACGAACTATATGTATTGAAACTGTGGGAGCAGTATCGCAGTTTGTCTCATTTATAGCATCCTGAACTGAAAATCATCATCATCTAACTGATGGGCACTGGTTATCTAACGGTAGTCTGAACAGTGTCTCTGTCCAAGGATCAGAAAAAATATATAGTATAACCTTTATTTTCATTTAGAATTATATAAACCAATAATTTCAAGTTTCCAAAGGAATATTAACATGTAACGAAAACGAACGTATGGCTAGTAAAGGTAGGCGATTAGAGTCAGAGCAAAATTGTCTAGTCTAGGCTCCATGCTTTACAAGCACATTCAGTTTGAGGCAGTTTACACAAGCCTGTACAGCGAACGGCAGTTTTCCGTCTTGACTCCAAAACCCGACATCTTGATCGATAAATAAATATTTTAGCTTCCCCAGTCTCTTCAAAGTCCCACTGAGGCAATAATGTCATCGCAATACATTAAATTTAATGTAAAATTTATTTTTAATTCATTTTAAATCCACAGCGCCTTCATTTCATCTTTCATCTGCTTTACTAGATATAAGTTACAAAGACCAGGTTCCGGTTGCTGGTTCCAGTTCCGTAAATTTAAGCTTCGCTTATTATCTGATACGTATGGATATAATACATGTATATTTTTATGTTTATATACATGTATTCAATAAAAATGTGAGTACGAGGTCGTTTGCATAAGCAAATGATTCCACACAGCTTATCAATAGGGCAAAAACCACGCAAAATGATGACAAAAGGATTTTGAGGATAAATTCAAGTGCCTAAGGAGTTAATTCAACACCTACTTTTGTTACAAACTGTTGTAATCCCTGACTCAGACGCTACAGAAACCACTATTGTCATCCCTGTGTACGAGCGGTTTGCCAAGTAGTGTTTTCTGAAACCGTTAAACCTTAAACCGTTTTCTTTAACGGCTTTGCAAAATTATTATACATTGACTGTTTTTGCATATAGCCTTGTTACGTACTGTCGTAACCGGGTCAAAGGCTCACATTCATGCGGCCCACTGGGTCGCAAAATGGCGACCCGGTTCCATATCTAATGCGTAATATCTGAATATATACTTACGTAATCCACTACACTGGTGGTGACTACAGACATGAGAAATAAATATTTGTTGCTATTCACTACGTGTGTGTATATTTATAATCGATAAAATTGAGATGAACGTCGCAAATGATCTTGTACAACAGCCTAATGATCTTGTGCTGCAGTCTGTCATCGTAAGTTGCAACTGCTAATTTGTTATAAAGATCAGAAGTAACAAAGTTTTTTGCCTTAAACAACGGCTAAACGGACATAACTGACCTGGTTTTTAGCACAGAGATGTTGATAAATTTTAATTTGTTAAAACATATTTTAATTTAACACGTGTTTATCTAATTAATCCAAATTTGCCGGTAAAGCGCTGAAAAATTCAGAAAGATACAAATTCCACCGTCTAATCAAAATTTAGTAAACGTCATTAGCACAGTCACGAATAACCCATTGAAGTTACATTTTCTGCAAGCTATTTCGGTTTTAGTAGCCCACGTCAAGTAAAACCATCAGCGAGCTATTGCGGTTTGTAAGTAAGCCACTTCAAGTCAAAATTTTTATGAAGACTTTAGCCAAAGCCCAGCACTCATTACTAAGGTACATACCATAAGAGCTATATTCGGTTATATTTGGTCCATTCATCGAAAACCCTATCCGTTAACAAGTATAGGCGTTGCCGTAAAGTTTGCCTTATTGAATTTAAAGTCAAGAACATATGTTAATCTCCATTTTAATTTTTTGATGTTTTTATGGCGAAACTTATTTTCAGTAGTGTATATTGAGATTATATTAATTCCCATGTGCCGTGCATAACTGCCCAAAACCTGTCCTTTCAGTCATGTACTAAGGGGTTTAAAACCTATTTTGTCTTTTTATTAGGTTGGGCTTGGAATAAATCAATGTCATTAATACTACTTACACAAAAATTTATATATATAGTATCGTAATTTTAGCGCTGAAAATAAAAATAATGTTTAATTTTATTGACATATTTTATGGTGCATCTAGTCATAAATGCTCAGAAGCAGGAAAGGGTGTTACTGTTACGAGGTTCAGATTCCCCTCCCAGAGGGACCGGGCTACCCCCTGACAGACCACCCAGCCCTATCCTGGAGACGCCACAGGCGCTGAATCCATAGATCCTTTTCGAGGCACCCAAGGCGCCGCACACCCCACGCCGACCGCCCGGACCCTATTTGGAGGCTGAAGGCCTCCCCACCAATGCTCCTGCTGCCCCCAGGATCTCGGGTCCTGAGCATGTATGCATCTAGTATTTGTACTAGTGTGTACCGTATTGCGAATTATTTCACGTAGTGCAGCACCATACATATGGCTTAAGGGAGTGCACTGCTTTGTCTTTTGCAATGTTATTTGTGGAAGAAAAGGACTCTGAAACATTAATTGTGACAACTTCTGCAAGGCATGCCATGGTTAGAATTAAAAAAATGTGTCTACTTTGGATGTTAAATCCTAACGGTTTTGGGTTTTCACAATTTGAAACGAGACTACCTAAATCAGTTTGCTCAAGAAGTCGTCTAATTGAGCTGTTCCCGAATGACTGGCCTAAACTAATTTCGCGACAAAATGTCGTTTCAAAGTTGGCTGAAAGAGTTGGAAGCAGGACAGAAAATTCTGTCCTGGCTCGCGTAGTTACCCTTCTACACGTTATTAATCATGTGCCAAAGCAGTACAAACACTGCTAGGCAGAGCTGAGATAATATATGCCTTGTGTTTTCGTAAGGTCATGGCTGATTTCCAAAATGACTGCACAAAATATTTGTAAAAAACAACTTTAAAAAAACATATGTGTCGGAAAAACCTTTCCATTTCCACCCAGTTTCGCGTATTTTTAGGTGTTTGAAGATTAGTCAGTTAGATTAGTCACCAGTATCATGCAAATTTTCATTGTCATTACACTGACAATGTGTAGAATTCACTCGTAGTTAAAGCGTGACACGTAGGAGATAACTCAGGCTAACAAATATTCACAATCAAAATTTCCGTGACCGCAAGCTTTAATTCATATGGGTGTTAAAAGGGTTACTCAATTGGCTTCACTGACAATAGACAGAATTGGACCATTACAGCATGAGCATGCGCAAAGCAAAAGAATGAGACAAAGCCATAATCTCTGGTGACAAAGGTACTCAGCGTAAGTGGTCACACATAAATACATGCTGACACTCCGCGGTCTCAGGGAGGGTGTAGCCAAGAGACGTCATCTTAGAGAGCAACGGTAGTACCATATGGCGGAATAGAGCAGGGTCTCGGTGGGGGTCCAAAGTCTCAGGGTGGGTAATTCTACTTTCGAAGGTCCGTCGGCTTAGAGGGTAGAGGTCTTCAGGGTGTAGATCACCGACATTTTTGCCGATTTTACCACAAGTTTTGCCGATTTCGCATTTTCATTGACAACCTAAATAAACAGGACTAATTTTAATAATTTTATTACGCATATCTTGTTTGGCTGAGCCAATGTCGAAAATGAGTTAAATTTTACGGTTATAATTTTATAAATGTATCTTCAGACGCCAACGAAATATTTTGAAAATGTAAAGACTGTGGAAGACTTCGCAAGTCGTTTGGAATGGTACGAATACGACATAGATCCGTCGAGTGGTGTACCTACAGAATTAGTTGATTTTTTACCGCAAGGTTATGTACTGCCTCAGCAGTTTGTTACAATATTTGACAACATCAGTGTACGATCTGCAATGCTGGACAAACTGGTTCACAGAATTTACAAGCCCCGATGGTGTCAAATAAATGCAGAAAAGATCAAAGTGTTGGCAGAAACCAAATTGTTGCGCCAAGCATGCATGGCAGGCATGCCAGTGTACAAAACAATCACTAACATAGCGATGGAGAATTTAAGAAAGGCGTAAGTGGACATGCGCATTGTTAAGTGAAGTGTTTATGTAAAAGCGGTCTGTGTGAGATTTACAGTAGGATTATCACTACAATAGATATAAATTTACAAACTATATTGCCGTACAATGGTAAAAAGACGTAAACGCCAAAAATACGTTTTCGAGAAACGGACACATTTGTCTAACGCTTTATAACAACTTGAATTCAAAATATATGTTTATTGTTTGAACATTATCGCTGCAAAAACTTCCACCACAATTTTTTAAACAACCAATTAGTTAAAATTTCGAATAAAAACACATACATTTAACACATTTTGTGCGTATACGTTTTTCTGCCATTGCACCAACACATGCTAACATTGTATACCATGCTATGGTAAAAAGACGTAAAAGCCCAGTCAATCTTCATATCCATCAGCTTCTTCATCTGAATCCCTATTTTCGACAGTATTGACAACGGCAATATCATTCCAAAACAAGCGAGCTGTCGGACGCATGAATGGGCCCAGTACATCAACAATTTTCCGTTGTCGATCGGCGGTAATACCTTTCGGGTTCGCCCGACGATTAGGCAATTTATTGGCATTGAATTGAGGAACAATGACGTTCATTTCCCCATAAACTTCGTCGTCAAACGTTTTCTTATAAAACATTATCTTTGAATCTTTCTTAAACTGAATTTCGCAAATTTCGCGCAGCGGCGGTCGCTCGGGAGTGCGCCGAAGAAGTTTTCCAGAGACAGCATTCTTCCAATCTCGAAAGTCACCCAGATTAAGCTCTTGCGCCTTGAGATTATTGCCCATTGCACAATCAATTGCACGAATAAACCCTGCAAAATCTTCGACACGACCAATTTTCTTCATTGACTTCTCAACCGCGGCGTGAATCGAGTCTGCGGACATAAATGTATGTCCTTTTTCTAAATACCGCAAAGTTATGTGATTTGCCTCTAAATATCCCGAGTTCATGGCAACCACGATCATGGAAAACAATGTCCAATTTTTATTTTGAGCAGAACAGTTGTCTAACCAGATTGTGATGGACTTGGCGTTGCCGTGGCGCAAGAAAAACTTAAAAAACGCGTTACATATATCGTTGGCCGAACGTCCTGCGGTTGCTTCATGCCATACGACAGCAACTGACTTTGTGCTTCCCGACTTCCCTTGTTTGCCCAGTTCGGCGAAAGTCTCGTTAAACGCAATTAAACGAGGAGTAAAAAGACAAGCCTTAATCCCTGGGATACGAGGAAGATATAATTTTCTGCAGATCGGCGGACACTATCGGATAATTCGAAACTTATCTGCTGATGACGTTCGCAGTAGTCAGCATGCATTGCCGTAATGGTCACATCAGACGGAAGATACAGCCGGTTAGGGGCATGCCGACGTCGGTGGTGAGAAATCGTTGGGTTGTAACTGTTGATATGTTCGAGAATTCCGGTGTCATCCAATTTATTGCTGGGTAGATGCCGCCCACGCTGATCTTGAGCTGCTTCTTGCTGGGGTTCAGCGCACGCGATCGCTGTACGGATCATCTTATCATTGCCGTTGCGAAACCCTAAAGTACTGAGAAAAACTGTTTGCAAACGCGGGTGCGCTCACCGTTGCCATCAGTAAGAAAATATTTCCATGTAGTTTGGCGTCTGCTGCCTTCTTTCCGGGAACGCGCAACATTCTTAATTTCAATGAACCCACGAAGCCATATACGCTGTTCGTTGTAATTCATTCTCCAAAATGTTCCGTTCAAAGTCTCCCTGTCAGCATCGGAAAAATTATTGCAATTTTGCTTGCAGTCTTTACGACAGGTTTCCTCCTGCGCATTGATAACCGGGTGTTTCCTTGCCGCTTTTTCTTTACGTTCTGTTTCTGTGCGTGGACGTTTAGCCGACGTTACCCCATGAGCCCCGTTGTCGTCAATATTTTGATGGTCTTCCTCGGTATCGTTATCTTCTAAATCGGGATCAGCTTCGGTGTCGTCGTCAGGATACTCGCCAGCTGGAGCATAATCCGGATCACCGCCAATGTCGTCGTCATCAAAATCGTCGTCCGAATCGGCATGGACGTAGCAAAATCGCTTGCCACGCCCGGAAATCATTTCTGCCAACGGTTTTTCGTCGTCGCCATCATCGTCTTCACTATCGCCACTAACGTTGTATCGCATTTTTGACTGTCATCATGCTCGCGAGCCTCCATTATGGTACCAATCCACCGTTTTTTGCCATCGGAATAAACAACCGATACACCACCGCAAAATTCTTCGCCAGCATTTACCGGAATAATAGTGTCCAACGCCACGTAATGTCGTTCGCCTTCAGAAGTATCGTCCCATTCCACACACACTTCAATTTTACCGCGAGGTCCAAATTGATAAAACCAATTTTTATCCTGGTTGACTAATTTTCTACTTGTACAAGACATATTTATTACTAAAATGCCGCTAATTTATTGTCTGAAATACATGAACAAATTTAAAGGTGCAGCATAAAAGACGTATCTGCAACAAAGATGCCATAATGCAATGGAAAAAAGACGTATATAGGCTAATACGTCTTTCTGCAATAGTAATTTCTCTATACAATGGCAGGAAGACGTATGTGGGCGTATACGTCTTTTTGCCATTGCACCATTCAGTCTTTATGGCTGATACGTCTTTTTACCAAAAGCGTTTTCGCCTGTGAGCACAAAATAAATGCAGATACGCCTTTCTGCCATAGCCTATCAGATGCGCAACTTTTCATTTGTATGTAACATGCGTCTAACTCTATTTCGCCTAGGATGGCGTTTACGTCTTTTTGCCATGGCACGGCATTATAGGTATCTGCATAAAAGAACATGCTGGATGCTGGACCGCCGTTCACTACGACATGCATTTTAGAAGCAGAATATTGCGAGTTTTCAGGTAAAAATAGTATTGGTACAAAAATGTCAAGAAAAGACACGTCTTCGAATGGAACCAACACCATGGTAGCACAAGGCGCTAACCGCTGGGCCTAATATTCAAACAAATATGGAAACAGGTATGAGCTTAAGCTGCTATCTACATATCAAGTAGCAAAAACTCAGGCTGGCAGTTGCAAGCGAAAACGTGCCAATGAAAACATTCGGCACTTAGCGTACCCAAATTTAGCGGAACCAGCCGCACCACAACAGTTGTAATAGTTTCTGTATGATGTGACATATGGTGGGTGTCCCTTGTGTGTTAGGAAATTTTAAAACGATTTATGGGCTATTCCACGTGCATTATCGAAAAGGTATTTGAAATCAGCAATCAAGATACAGTGCAGTGAGCTTAAGATGAATGTGCCAAAGTTAAAGTGGGATTAGTTAAAATGTCTTTAGTGTGAATTTCTTGGTTTGCCCCATGCAATGTCTCGGTAAGCGAATTCTGCTGTTTTTTAAATTTAAGTATATATTGTAACTGTGATTATCTGCATTTATGGTGTGAAAAGTTTAGGTTTTATAAATGTTAACCGAATGTATGTACCTTGCTGAGAGTGTTGCCATAATAATTGTTCGGCTGCGAATTTCCCATTACCCAATAAAATTTTAACTTTTTTACCAGTAAAATGACTACCTATATCATTATATTGCTAAGAAAATAACATATCGCCCATAATACACAGGAACCTCATAATGCGCGAGTAAACTTAAGATAAGTCCACCAACCATCCTATTTTCGTAATTTCGCATAGTTGTTAAGCACGTTTTTGTTCGTTTGAAATCCGGCGTAAATCTGCAGCTCAGCTTTATGACCAATTTTCTTGTAACATTACTATTGTATAAAATTTGGACGGAAAAACTAATTGTCCTATGAAAACTTGATAGACATTACAGAACAAAATTCCTGCAAATTGAATTCCGCCAAAATTCTCTTCGAGCACGAGGTATAACTTTTGACACTTTAATTTGATTTTGCCAATTTTCGGTAAGCGAAAACCAGAATAAAATTCAGCATTGTTTTGGAACAAGGATGTGCCATTCGATATCGGTCAATACAAACTAGGTTGGCTGGTGGGATCACTTTAAGTTTATTCACGCATAATATTAGTATATTATGTAACTAACGAGTCGACGAAAATAGAGCAGCTCGAGTTGTCTAATATTTGCTCAGGAGCAATTTTCAAAATTGAGCTTCCTGGACCACTGAAAGTTGTCTAATAAAAACACTACAATAATGGCAAAAACGATGACTTTCATTGTATCCAGCATCCCCGATAGTGTGAAGAATTATTCTAACCCTCGGCGCACAACTAAATTGGAGCAATATCAAAATCTAACTTTTATGGATGCCAAAATACAACACTTTAACAGCAAAGTTGTTGTAGTTCTCGTTAAGTAGATTTTAAATAGCTTGTTTCTGATTGGTAGCAGTAACAATTCGGCCAAGTGATTTCGAGTGTTCCATGTTAATTTTCCCGTTTTCTTAGCGATTGCCATTTTATATAAATTTTCCCACTATTTCTTTAAGCTATTTTGCGGATTTCCCGGTGAGTTGACATTCTCGACGGTTTATGTTATGGTCAAAAACTGCCGTATTATCAATCGTTAAAAGGCTTTTCTAAATTTTTCCAAAGATCGAATGGTTTAAAGTCGCGAAATACCTTTTAGTACGTTTGCGATGGCCAAAAAATACGTCTAAAATATCTACTCAACATTGCGAGTGCAAATAGTATCTTTCCATTCTGTTAGAAGGATTTTACAGCTTTCGCAAAAATCACGGCAGACTTTTGCGAGCAAGTTGAATAAACCCTTTAACGGTGCAAAGTTTCATTGCCACAGAAGCTTTATAGCTACTGTATGACGACTAAAATTTCTAGAAAGTGTAACTCTTGGCGCTTGTATATCGTCAATCTGTGAGTCGAAAGGACAGTGCTCTGTACCAGGTGAGTTAATGCATTAATTGTAGATTTACTCCTCACCGATGAATTTTTTGAGTCACAAATGCATTTCGAAAAAAACAGTGAGTTCTCGAAGAAACAACAGAGTTTGTCTGATTTTTGAGAACAAAACCCACAATTTATACAATTTTTGTCGCCGCGATCTCTCAAAAATTGCTTTTGCCCAAGGCTCACGCGCTGTCATTTAAAAATACCATGATAGCATTGCTGGCTACCTGGGTATAGTTTTTATAAGATGGCACCCAAACCAGAGAATGAGACTGGGTAATTTTTTGTGCCCTCTTGTCTTTTTAGACGTTTTTAGTTCTATCGCGTTACATATTTTAGGGACATAGAAAACTACTTAGTCTGTCCAAATAGTGTTCGGACAGTCACCCAGTGCCGAAATTAACTTCTTATATTCATTGAAGGGTGTATATAATAGGAGTGCTAGGTACGAAATATTCAAGTTTTAAGCATTTTCGAGCCCTCAGAAAAGTGTTTAGCACAGTTTTAGGGACATAGAACATTACTTAGTTTGCCCAAATGATGTTCAGACAGTCACCCTAGTGCCGAAATTAACTTTTCATATAAACTGGAGGAGATACATAACATTTTGGGGGTGCTAGGGACGAAATGTTGGATTTTTAAAATTTTTCAAACACCAGAAACAATGTTTATCCCAATTTTAGAGACATAGAATAATATTTAGCCTACCCATACGGTTTTCAAAATGTCATCCTAGGCCGAAATTAACTTGTTTTATCCACTGAAGCAGGTATATTAGAGCACATTGGGTACTAGGTAGGACACACTAGATTTTTTCACATATTTTAGGTCTCAGAACAGTGTTTAGTCCAATTTTAGGAACATATAATAGTACTTAGCTTGCCCAAATGGTGTTCAGAAAGTCACACTAGCGCCTCTTGTATGCACTGAAAGAAGTATTGTAGCTTTAAGCATTTTAAGCCCTCATAAGAGTGGTTAGACCAATTTTAGGAGCACAGAATATTACTTTGTTCGCCTAAATGGTGCTCTGACAGCTACCTAGAGCACAAATTAACTTCTTATATTCAGTGATGTATGTATATAGCATATTAGGGGTTCTAGGTACGATATATTGGATTTTTTGCATGTTTAAGCCCTCAGAGAGCATTTAGCCTAGTTTTAGAGCCATAGAACAGCACTTAGCCTGCCTTTATTGTGTTCAGACGGTCACTCTAGTGTCTAAATTAAATTCTTATATATACTCACTGAAAGAGCTATATAGCATATTGGGGGTGCTAGGTTCGATACATTGGATTTGTAAATACTTTTGAGGCCTCAGAAGCCCAATTTCAGGGACATAGGATAATACTTAGCTTGCCCAAGTGGTGTTTAGAAAGTCATCCTAGCACCTAAATTAAGTTATTATATTCACTGAAGGAACTATATAGCATATTCGGGGTGTTAGGCACGAAATATTGGATTTTAAAGCATTTTTGAGGTCTCAAAACAGAGTTCAGCGCAATGTTAGCCACATAGAATAGTACTCAGCATACCCAAAAATTCTGTTTAGAAAGTCACCCTAATGACTAAATTAACTTTTTATATTCATTAAAGGAGGTGTATAGCACAATGATGGATTTTTAAGCAATTTTGAGCCCTCATAAGAGTGATTAGCCCAAGTTTAGGAATATAGAATAGTACTTAGCTTGCCCACATGGTGTTAAGACAGCCACCCTAGTGCTGCAATTAATTTCATAATTTAAGGGAAAGATGTATATAGTATAGTATGGGTTCTAAGTAGGAAATGTTGGGATTTTTAACCATTTTCAGCTCTCAGAAGAATGTTTGGCCCGAAGATTTTAAGACAGCCATCCTTGAATCAAAACATCTTATATTCACTGAAGGAGGTACATAACATGTTGGTGATGTTATGAGTTACAGAATAATGGATTTTTAGCATTTTCGAGGACTCAAAAGGGTTTTCCCCAATTTTAGGAACATAGGATAGCACTTAATTGCTCAAATGTTGTTACGACAGTCTTCTCTCAGTGCCGAAATTAACTTCTTATATTCACTGATAGGTCAAAAATCCTATGTCCTGTGATCCTATATCACATAATGTGATACAGATAGGTCAAAAATACTTGTTGTAGATGACAGCAGTGACTTTGGAATTACACAAATACAAGACTAGTGCTAACTAAAAATGTCTAGATTTTTCAAAAAATACTTTTTTCAAAAAATACTTATATAATATATGTAATCTGTTTTCTCAACTAAATGTGATTCCCATAATTATACTCCTTGAGTAACTTGCAGCGATTCTTTTTTCTTAATATGATTATATACGTAATTTTCCATCAGCTCTTCCTGTTCTACGATGATGCTAACACAGGAGTTAGAACATAAGCCCTAAACGAACTCTGTATCTCAACATCTTGCAATTGTATAACCTAAATTTTCGGAAATTAGATTTTGAAAGCGAAATGTGAGAAAAATTAATCTCTAAAAAGGTCTTTAGCACTGCGCACATATTTTAGAAATTCTGAAAATGCTGGAGAATTGGGCACGCCGACTTTTAGTAAAGAGTAAATCTTTTTTGAGTAGGCAACATTGAGCAAAGTTTGTGGCATAATGTAAGCGGTTGGAGGGGGGTTAATTTTTGAGATAAAAATTTGGTTCCAGGAAGATAATTTATATTAATGTTAGAAACGTTAGTTCTTCATCATTGCGGTTAAGTAGTGTTATCTGTAACCAACAACAACTCTCATTTTGATCACAACAGCATTGGTAGGTAAACAGAAAAAAGTTCGTTTTACCCAATAAAACGGTGCTACAAAACACAGTATTAAATGTTCTTTAAACAGCTGTCACTTTATAAATGTGGCGCCATACATCCAAAAATGGACATACGTCGAGCAAAACTTGTTTCCAGAAAGTGGTCTATGTCTATTATATAACAACGGATGAAATAATAATTGAAATTAAAAAACTGGAGTAAAAGACACTAGACTGATTTAAATTTTGAACTAACAACACGTCACTATCAGGTCATACGTCATGACCAGGTGACTGAGCTCAAATTTGAACCGAACTAACTTGGTGAACCAGTGACCCATTTCTATCTGTAAAATAAATAATTCGTCGTAAATATTTTTAGCACTGCTACAAAGCATTTGGTCCAAAGTTTCAAGTAAGAATTTGAAATGTTTTTTTCTGGTTTTGTGTTATTTCATGTAGGCAAATTTTATAACCGTGACGTTGCAGGTAAAAATTGAGTAGTAATGAAATTAAGTACTGGAAAGGCAATCAAAATTTCTTCAACGAAATGAACCATTTGACAAACGTAAATGGATTGTTGCATATAAATGGCGTTCGATACGATCCGATTTCTACGTGTAATGCATCTAATCCGATACAGCATGCACAATTTTATCGAGACCCAGTCGGATATCCTACTGTGCAAAAACGCATATACAGTATACTTTTGTATAAAGAATTGGACCACAAGAAACCATACGCCTATTACATTGAAGACTCAGCAGTCTGCTTATTCGTATTGGCGAAAACGTAACTTGTCAGAAAATTTATAAAAATTCCTGAAAATTTGTCAACCATTGTCAATAACTTGCAAAAATTAATGAAAATATAAGCAAAAACTGGAGAAAATTGGCAAAATGTAAGCCCAATTGGAAAAAATATGAGTTCCTATAAATTTCGAAAAATCTAACCTCCTAAGCCGAAACATCTATTGTACACACATATAAACGGTTGGTATAAAGTTAAGTCGTGTCGGATCAAATGTAAATATAAACTATACATACATGCTATAGGTTCCTAGGAGGGGTAGTCGGAACCTCAGGGAAAGCGGTGAGCGCTTCCGCCCTCAGCCTAACACGCGGAGGGGACGGGGGTGAGCCGCGACTGTTCAGTACTGAATTTCCTGTCAAATATATATGTATTGTGTATATATCAAAATTATACATACTATGTGTCTCTTTATATATGTCTCCTTTTCTGTACCCGTACTCTACATGTAATCGCTCAATTGCTGGATATGTTGCTTGCGGGGGGCAGGAAAAGTGACTCGGGCCACCTGACAGAGAGTCACACACCTAGGCATGGGGTACGATGCATCAAGAGGGTAGTCTCTATTTAAGCATCTATGGCTTACGAAACGTAGACATTTGATTTTGATTATTTGGAAGTTCCAGTGTTCGTAGTAAAGCGTGTGGTGATATGCTGAAAGATTTTACCAAGTTATTGAAAGCATCCAGCCATTTCCAATTAGCGGCGACAATAAAACGTGGATCAGGCTCTAAACTATCTTACTATGTTTAAACGGTATTAAGATTGTAGTCGCAAGCCTTGTATATAGAGTTAAAATACTGGTATCAGTGACACATACGCACTTTGGTGATAGTCTAAGATTTGATAATTGTTATTTACGCATTAATAATATTTGTACCTTTATCACATATAGCGTCGAAAACGTGTGATCGCCCGACCATCCAGTCTTCATCCCAGCGTCGTGGCTAACGGCACAAATAAGCCGACAAACCTTCACACGAAGCGAATGAAAGCCAACGGTGAAGTCACCATTGCCAAGCGAAGCTGATCAGCGCCAGAACTGAAGTTGGGACCTGCGTCCACTTCGCCAACGGCACCACGTACATTCCCTCTGCAACAGAACAAAGAGAATTCGTTGAACTAC
Organism: Trileptium ribeirensis; assembly: GCA_030248225.1. Taxonomy (NCBI): domain Eukaryota; kingdom Metazoa; phylum Nematoda; class Enoplea; order Enoplida; family Thoracostomopsidae; genus Trileptium; species Trileptium ribeirensis. The sequence continues at coordinate 59,238 of JASANE010010332.1, forward strand.
AACGATCAACTGCATCGGCACGATCAGCCGATTGATAGAAGTGATCAAATTTATGAATATGGTAAGAAAGTGTTAATGTGACTTAGCGATTTGCAATAGAACTTAATTTTCAACTTCCACAGAATAATTTAATAGCAGTCCACGACATGAGGAGGAGATGGCATTACGCGGCCTCATGAGCTAATATGGCTTAGGATGGTTCAACTCTACACCGACAACTCCACTACCGCTCTATGGACACTTATAGTTCATGGTAAATATCACATACAAAATTGCGTAGCAAAATGTGTAAAAATTTAGTAGATCAAATTTTTCTTCTGAAAACAAATTTGGCACCACTTTGTTTGGATGTTATCGTAGATGAAAAGTACTTGCATTATTAAGTCGTTATAGAGCGGACCAGTCCAAACTGAGTCGTTTACATCATGGGTCGGTGCAAAGCTTGAGTAATAGCTAGACACATTGCGACGGATATCAAATGAAGTTGTTTAATGCATGATCAGTCGTAGTTGCACCTTATATCAAATCAGACTTTCTATTTCATTGCAGAGATACTGACTATAAAACTAGGTAACTGAACGATAAAGATCTTTATAACAAAATGCTGGTAATACAATAAAGCATTTTATTGAATAACTTGCACAGCCAATGAGTTGCGGTATCATAAGAATATGTTCTAAACTATCGCTAAATCTCAAGTTTGGAATTGTAGTACAAATTTACCTATTTCCATATAAAACAGCTTCTTTGATAAATCATGCTGAGGTTCGTAATGAATTGCTGAAACATCTAATCGTCAATAGCATTAAACCTTGCATAAAATATTATTTATATATATTATGTAATAACTAGAAACAAAAAAATTTTTAGATGATAACACTACCGAAGAGCGATATGCTCGAAATTTCCACCAACGGAGGGAGCTTGGTTCTAACGAAAATTATTACACTCACACGCCAGGACGAACACGTTCTCGTGATCGCCATGTACGCTTTGATAGTGATTTCTTAGATACTACTGTACTCCAAACTCCTCGCACATGTCCTAGTGTAAAGCCGATGAAATCTATTCTGCGCTCCACATCAAAATCACCAAAAGAAGGTCCATCATGTACAGTAACTGCCTTAGATACGACAGCTTTCCGTGGAAGAGCAATCAACAGAACTGTCCGGCAACCGATATACAAACAAGGCACAATGCCAGATTCGGAGCGGCTCGAATATAACAAATCAGATTTTGTCAAATACAGCTACCATGAGCAGCGCCAGCAGCTGCCGCCAACGTCATACTGCGACAATAGTGAAATTGATGTTGCCAACCGGCCTACCAGAACCGATACCGCCGCTGACCCTGTCTTTCAAGCCATTAATACAGCGAATACAGTGTTGCTGGAAAGTTCGAAAAATGAGGCGATGGAAGATTACATATGTCAGCCAATACTCAGCCAGCCGGGTAAGTTATATGCATTATCGTTCGTAGCGATGTATATAACGATGTTAGGAGTTGGCTAAACCCAGCAATTGTGGTAAATACCCCGATTTAATATCTTCTTAGCAAGCTGTGTAGAGTGAAACGGACTCATGCCCAGGTCGCCTAATAAAATAACTTCCCGCGTAAAACTAAGTAGTAACTTCAACCTTACAGCTTTCACGGTAGCCAATTATTGTACTTCGCCAGTATATATAGAGTACTAAATAACCTAACTTATTATAAATCAATTGTATATACTAGTAGGCCAAAACCACAATTTTTTTAAGCTGTGTAGAGTGAAACGGACTCATGCCCAGGTCGCCTAATAAAATAACTTCCCCAAAACAAAAACCAACCTTATAGCCCCCCCCTTTCACGGTAGCCAATTATTGTACTTCGCCAGTATATATAGAGTACTAAATAACCTAACTTATTATAAATCAATTGTATATACTAGTAGGCCAAAACCACAATTTTTTTAAAAACATTTTGGTTTACAGTTATTGACATTACTTATTTCTATGTGCTGTGTATTTTTTCAGAAAACACGACTCACACATTTTTAAATTTCCCAATTTTAGAGTAAGCAAAGCGCTTCGGCGATAACCAGACGCTAAATGATTTTATACTTCTCTCCTGTAGAAGTGTTGGAGACTCTTTAACGCATAGTGAAAAGCAATACGACATGGCTGAGTTTTAGAAATCTTTTTATTATTTTAAGTCGCTTGTACGTGAACTTTAAAAGCACTTGCGTATGAAACGGATATTAAAAAGAACACAAACTGCTATTCTCAGCTGTAAATCCCATTTCTAGCCTGCACGGCATAAAACACAACGCATCCTAATCACAACACACTTCTACAAACTTTCCAGCCTTCAGGTACGCTTTACTGCGAAATCAGAGAGCAATCATGGTCACCGTAACAGAGCTTGGTTTACCATCACTCAGTTTTGAATTGTCTCCAGTGAAGCCTACAGCATATAAGGAAGAAGGCACAAACCGCAGTTGTATTATATTGAGCGCAGTGAGGAGGAGTGCTTTCTAGTTATAGACCATACCGGTTCAGTGCCGAGTAACACAACATAACTTAGTGACCGGGTCGCAGATGTAACCCGAAATGATGCAGTTTTACCTCTACAGCACACCGCTATAAAAATTTGGCTCACTGGTTAGTGTGTTGTGCTGCAAAAGTGGAAGTGCCAGGTTCCATTCCCGGTGTGACGTGTCCTTGCTTGGCGTTTTTGAGCGGTTATTTGTTCAGAACATCCATGTTGTCACGGCATTTAGTAAAATGTTCGTATAGAAACCAAGCTTAAGCAAAGATGGCTAAAGATTGCCTCTAGTGGATGTTACAGGAGAATATCGCGAATAAGTCCATTTCTAAGGACTTCGATCATTAACCTATGCACCTCTGATCACATAACCCTAGCCAAGCGTTAGGAGCACCTTTTGCAAGAACACTTGTACATTTTTGTATCCAAAACGCATTTCGAAGTCCGCGGGATTTTTGTTTATGTGTCTTTTTCCAATAAAATAAATCTTTATTAAATCGAATACGCTCTGATATTATCCCATAATGAAGGAGTGTATGCGGCATCTGCACTTCTGCCACATATTCAACAACAAGACATAAAATTGATACTGAGTGAATGACGGAGTGCGGCATACAAATGTTTCGTTTATAATACGTGTCTAACGCTTACAATGTATCGTATCGTAGCTATAACGTGGTTATAGAAATATGTATCGTAAGCTAGAGATATTTTTAAGCAAGTAACATTGCAGATTCGGCAATTTTCACTGAAAATTATTCCGGTGGCTTTACGTACACCGAAGTGGTAGCAGCTTGTACCAACACTGCATCAAACTGTTATCAGCGCTCGGAATCAGCAGCCAACAATGCAATAACTCCTTATGACACGGGCAGCGCATCAAACCATTGTTCCCAGCTGGTTGCAGATGATACCGTTGTTCCAAAAGGAAATGACTACCATAGTCTCGTAATTGACACTCAACTTCAACAAGATAAAATAAATACCCACAGCCATCACGCCGCTGACGAAAATAGCGAGTTCGAATCGCATACTATCGACAATCGTAGCAGTGAAGCGAAAAAATGCGACCTAACAGAACGAACCGATGTAGTTAATTCTATCGACGGAGAAGCAGAAGTAATTACCGAAGCGCAGAATTCTATACGTAAGTCATGAACTGTCTACATTACAAAAGTGCATAGTACGATGGAATGGTTTTCAGGTATATATTGGAGATTGCCGAATAGCATGAACGTTATGGAATTCGCAGGTTCTGTGCTTCCAAATTTTTTGCGTTGTTGTGGGTATGCAACGTAGAGCTTTGGCCATACAAATAGGATAAAATGAGTAACTTTTTCACGTACACTTGCAAGTCCCGTAGTGGGCAATCGGAATTGCTTACCCTATATACCCTGGATAGTCCGAAATTTGCTTCTAGTGTCAAGGATTTCGAAATCCACAGTCCTCATGAAAAATTAACGCGTTTAGCTTGATTGATAATTCAGAAACAATATATCAAGCAATAAAATGATATACCTAGTCAAAATTTTTAAAATTTCACTTTTGGGAGTATTGTTATGTATTGGCATATAGCTCGAAAGGAGCCAATATGACTAGAATTTTTACAAGACAATTTTGTTTCTCTTCGGTTGAACATCGTGCAAATTGATTATGCAAAAGATGTTAAGATCCCGCGCCTCATAGAAAAAATATGTATAACTAAAAATATCATGAGGCCCAGTATGTCCAAAAGAAATGTGGTATGCAGGCTACATTTTGTTGAATTTTTGGTCAAAAATCGGCAGAAGACGTCAAGTTTCACAACAGGAAATGCGAGAAATAATTGTTAGACATCTAACGAAAAAAATTGAAAATCCATTCATAACGGGATGAGTTGCTATGGTTGCAGATAGACAAAAATATCGCGCACAATTGAATGCTGTTCAGCAATTTGAAGGCTTAAGGAATAAATTTAAAATTGGCCGTGTTAAAAGTCTAGCTATATATTACCATATTTAAAATACCCGTCTGCATGAAAATTGTGTTGTTGTACGTGATAGAGTAGTGAGGTAATGATTTTGTTCAATGAGTGGAGCAAAAAAAAATCATAGCAAAATCTGAATTAATGATTTTAAGGACCTTGGACTACAGTGCAACGTTTATAATAAAGCATATATAACGTCTGCATGTTTCCTGTACACATGTAATTACAACGTGTGGCAAAACAGAAACACAATTATTACTGCAATATCGAAGAATAGAATGTGTTGTAGTTTGCCCCAGATGTATTTCTCTGCATTTTAGATATGTGTCCAAACGCATAGCTCAATTATTGGGAATTAACTGACATCCAACCAATCAAATAACTGGGAAATCTTAACCTATCAATTAATTGGACCAAATACATTTAATCTTTAATCAATTTCCACACCCCCTTATCGAGATACCAGAATCATTGTAAAATTTCAAGATTTGTCGAGGCAACCAATTTCATGTCAAACATAGCAACAGCAAGAGTGTCATATTATAATCATTTGGACCGTTTTATACTCATTGTTTGCCTCCCTTAGCGGTCATAATAACGGACGCAATATGCTACGTATCTGGAATCTGACATCTTTTCGTTGCCCGATTATGACAATGAAGTCCGCGAGTAATCGTAGATATTTTGCAAATACCTTTTGACTTTTGCAGGTTTATCAATTAATTTGCTACTTCGTGTTGACCTCAAAATATAAAATGCCGAATGTTATGGAAAAGCCTAAAATATAGCTTATATACAGCCTGGATAACGTCAATAAAATTTTTATTCTGTTGAGTGTATATAAATGTAATAAAGTATGTTTGCGATAAGCTTCTGTATTGATCACAATAATTAATATTCACATGGAGAAACTCAACAGTTTAAACAATATTATAGTTTTAATAATTTATATTATAGAAGAAGATTCCAATATCGATCAGGATGATAGCTCTAGCGACAAGTGCAGCAGTACAGATGATCGATCTACTCCAATTTCGCACAATATAAACGAATCCCATCAACAAATATTACGGGAAAATATTGTTGATGTCTATCCACTACATTCTCAGGACTATTCGAGATATGATGAAACTCTAACCACAGAGCATAGTGCTAATCACAGCAAAACGACTAGTCTTACAAAAAGCCATGGTAAATACATATTAACTAAAATCTTATTTATATACCCATCAAGGCTTAATATTTGTATCATGTCAAATTTTCCATAAGCTATTCGTGAAATGGTTTATCAGTCAAAACCTGAGGCTAAGCCTAAGAGTAATCCGAAGATTAAACATAAGATTAGCCTTGCTAAGAATTTAACATTAAGCTTTGCCTGGAAATGCTCTTACCAAAATCACAGTTATAGAAAAGGAAACTTGACATGTTTCTAATTGTTTTCGTAGTTCCAGTATTGGATATTTCTCGAAATAAAAATTTACGTATGTGTTTTAAGTTTCGCTTCCAAATGTACGTAATTACAATAGTTGGAGCTTTTACCACTTTTTTGCTGATACTTAATACGCAGTACTACTGGTCATTACCAAATTCGTATAGTTATCTAACCAGGGTAATAGAAGAGGGGTATAGAAAGAAGGCATTGAGGACGCCCAGGCGGCCTCAACACTATTTCCCTAGCAGCCATATGATTTGAGTGTCGCACTGCGCTCCTAATAACAGGATTCAGAGAATCAAATAATAGTTAACATGTATTTTACTAATTCATTAATTGTAGCTGCGAAGTCGAAGAGAAGTCGTGCACCCCTGGTGAACTTCTGTTATGTAATATGGATAGACATGCTATGGCTAACTAACTGCTTTAAGTTGTTTTACATCATCATTATATAGAACAGTGTTTCTTCAAAATGAACAAACCTGCAAACAAACCTGGTGTAAACAACGTACAAACACAGTTCCTATTCCTATGCAATAACAATAAGCTTTTGCGTATGCTTCACTGTAGTTACAGAGCATATTACTGTTCATTGGGTGTTGCAGATCGGCGGGCTTATTTTGCGTTGGGAGTTAATAAGTCCATCAATAACATAAGACCAACAAATATAAAGTGAACAGCTCATAGTTGCCCACAGAGTATAGTGAGGTTGCCCCCTTAAGTCGTTTTACCCAATGAGGCCGAACCCCCCGCGCCGAAACCGTGCGAAAGATTTTAGGTTGCTTAACAAAATTTCAGCAATATTATAGTCTTAGCAAAATTTTTGCCACAGAAAGTTATGAGTTTCAAAAAAATTCTTCATTCGCAATAGACTGAGCGCCTCCGCCTTAACCGTTTATCCCCACAGACCCCCTTCAGCCGACGGATCTGAAAAGCTATGGTGTGGAGCTACATTAGATAGCAAATGTGTTAATATGAGAAACAGGGGTAAATGTACTTAGATTTCTGAATAAAGGTTTCTTCTACCTTATTTTAAAAGTTGTTAGATCAACTTCGTCCATAACCTTTTTGAAGTTGTTCTGCCTTCTGGTATAAATTTTTCGGGTCGGCTTCCCGCTGAATCTGTCGTGTAGTTTCAGGGCGTGTCATGACTGGAAATTTCCCGGACCACCAACTGCAACTGTTAA